>CADEBD010000300.1:8366070-8650291 GCA_902825455.1 Arctia plantaginis
TTTGGTTACGACCGGTCTCGCATTTCTGTATCTTGTTGTTGTTGTAATTGCTATATCTATTATAAATTAACTATTAAACAATATTTGAAAGTCTCCAAAACTTCATTAGATCTGTGGTGTGGACTGGGCCGAACCTTTTGCGAACTGAAAGGATACTAAAGCCTATCGGTCGGGATTTTATAAAAGAGGCTGCTATTTGAATCTTATGGCATTAAGTCCACCTTTGCCACGTTAATATGTGCATGGAGAATAAAGAAATGAATATATGTATTTTAACATCATGGTTTTTTTTTCATTTTTGATTTTTTTTCTGTAACTTATAACTATAAAGAGAAACAGAGAGTCAGATCGATTAAACGTTCTCCTCTGTGACTTCTATGACCTATCACATCTGTGTTCAGAAGTGTTATAAACAAGATAACTTATCTTTTTAAAACGATGTAATTATTCGGGCGTGTAAGCAAGTCGAGCGGTAGTACCATAAATATCCAACACAAACACGGTATTAGCAGCGGTCATGCTGCACCTTGTTTGACTACGGCCTAAAACAACATGCGTTTGCGACCGCCGAGCTGACTAAATTTGTTACTGCCGGTCACTCGCTGACTCAGTCCTCGCGACTGTACAATGAGAGAAAAAAGGCATTGAAAATAACATAGACCAGTTTTTTATCTATATCCGGTTCTTGCACCAAATTTTTAACTGAAAAGATAATTTATACAAAAATAATCAAATAAATGCGCACTCATTTGTGTATATCCAGTATTAATTATATTATAGTACCTAAGCTGAAAAAACACTCAAATGTAATATATACACACGCTCTTTAAAATATAGTTTCTAAATTGTCACTGGGGTATTTAGTACCCACATATTACAAACTACAATTTCTTGTACCCTTTGTAACGTAAGTGTGACACTTTCGTAACAGGGGGCAAGCTGCTAGTAGACAATCACGCGCTTTGGAATTAAAGATGTAAAAAGTTATATTGCTTACGCTAATGGATTGGAATATCTAATCTGGAGCTATTGTTGCCAAAAAAAACCGAGATCTCTAACAAACTATAGAAATACTTTTTAAAAAATAAAGTAATTAAAAGTAGTAATTAAAATTTAAAGAAAAAAGATTCTGATATATTGCTAAACACTTTTCTGAACGAGTGTACGAATACGTGACTAAGCCTAAACGGTATGAAAAGCTGAAATACTTTTTATTTAAAATAATATTTTATTTGACAATTAATTCGAACGTGATAATTTTATTCGTATAAAGATATTATTTTAGGAGATGTTAATCTGCGTCTATGTTTATTTTTATATGACTACATTTTATTTAATTTTGCATAGACAAATATGAAATAATAAATATGTGTTTACAAATTTGTTTAGCATTAATCGTTTTAGGGTTAATAATTATCTCAATTCTCTATTCGTTTTGAGGTATCGTTATTTGTATATTCTACGAGTAAAGTGTAGAAGGGATGTTTATAATTAAAATATGTACTTAACGTATTTTTTGTTTTCAAATTAGATGAATCAGTTTTTTAGTAGTTTTGTTTTAGGAAGAAATGTGATGTATATCTTTTCATTTATTAAAAATCATTCAATTGCAAGATTTCAGTAAATCTATTTTTCAACTGTTTAGAATCTCGAAAAGAAAGAAGTGGTTAGGAATCTCAGTTTAAAAAAAAATGATTAAACTATATCTATTTCACGAGCTACGCATTACGTCAAAATTACTGTCACTGTATGTCAATGGCTATTTTAAATGCAGTATAACAAGAAAATCGCCAGTTTATTCAATTATTGTAATATTCAACAAGGGATTGAATCAAAACACAATACTAATTACCCGATTGTTTACCCAACAACATCATATTTGTCAAATATTACCGATAAATTTGTAATTTACGTTAACTTCAAACACGCGTTTGAATGCGAAACACGTAAAACTTAGAATTCAAAGCGTCAGTCGATTTTAGCTAATGTGCGTCATGTCAACATATTGTTTGTTAGAAGCGTGGACAAAGCCTAAACAAACAGTCATTACTCCCGACGCTGGAGGACGATGGTACGTGATCACTGCCCCGACAATTATATCGGCTCGTATCACGTCATGCGTGGGCTATCACTGTTTGAACATTAGCAGTCATTTGTAATAATCGTGGTCGCGAATTTCATGTCAACTGAACATTGTTTGAATTATTCGATGTTTGGTGAAATTATTTAATTAATGTCCTTTATGTAATATATCATGAGAGGCTCTATATCCATTCATTTATCAGTATCATCACCATTACCAACAGTCCTTAACAGTCCACTGCTGGACACAGGCCTCTCCTTAAAATTGAGGTATTGGCCTACTATATGACGGGTTGGAATAGGGTTTGTTTCAAGTTTTCCTTCTTTTTGCAGTGCTGTTGTTTTGCACAATTTGCTCTCTTAGTTGGCTCTTACGACACCCACGGGATCAATAGGGGTGATGTCACTCTGTATTCTTAATTCGTCACCACACGGACAATCACCATCTATCAGTATGACTAACTTTTCTAATAAATATAAATTAATAAAAGGTTTATAAAGTACACACAGTATGTACAAATATTGGACTGTTTTAGAGGTTCTAAGAGAAAGACTGCTTGCTATAAAATATCACCTTGCACAAGCTTAACGTTGCACCATGTCAATAAAGAATATCTAAACTGCAATATTGGAATCAGAAAACAATATCAGCAAGTTCATTTAGGATGCAGCAAGGTCCGGCGCGGTCGTTCGCAGTCAGAGCGGACTGCACCAGGATGCGACGCGACGTATCGAATGACTGATTGCCTGCACGTGCTTAGATGTAAATACGATCACTGTTCACTGGTTGAAAATATGTAACATGTGAATACTTGAAATTACAGTTTGTGGATTAATAAAGATTTTTGAATTTGTACCGCGATGTGCGCAACCAACACTTCGTATATTGATACGATTTTTGAATATGATTTTTGACAACAATGGTACTAGTATAATCATTGTAATCTCTTTAGGTAAGTAAATAGGACTCAAGGAAAATATAAAACATATCTGTTCCTAAATTTTACACACAACTGTATAAATGTTTAATCCATTGCAAAAATAAAGATCTGTTAAAATCTTTTCTTTTTTTTCTTTAGGAATATATCTTGTGACATGAGCAACTTTACAAACATTCATTCAAACGGACACAACGCACACTCAGACAACAATGACGAACAACAATGTGTACATCACACAAAGTGTTATCCTATTTGGTAATCGAACCCACAGCACTCAGCGCAATAGAAAGCAGCGATGTGACCGCTTAAACTACTACGCTATCCGTATATAGTCACTATAGTTTATGTTTCGTATTTTTAATAAAAAAATAACTTTTTAACATTCCTAAATATTATTTTATCTATTACATAAAGCCAAGTAATGGAAGCTGCCCCAAATAGCTTAATAAATCACTAAATGTTTAAGTAAACAAACAAAAAACTGTGCTGTCACACGCACGCCTCTTCCCCCGAGAACAGCGTAAGTTGCCCGAACTGACCCTAAACTTAACCAGTAAATACCGAAACCGCACAAACTATCAAAAACTTGGACACTATTCCCACTTGTGAGTTACAGTTGCTTAAACTAAAATAACTTAGCTGTATAGACTGTGTGGGTTGGTTATAACGATGCTTAATTACGCACAGATGTGCACTGTGTCCATGAAACTAGCTTTGTTTAGTATAGGGCTAGCGCTAGACCATTGTTCGATTAGAGTCAGTCACACCCACTACAGATGACATAGATTTTTAAATAATAAGTCGTACACTCAAAGAGTGCCGTCATTGCTGTTCTCGTAGAAATGGACACTGTATAATTAATACAAAATGACACGAAAAAAAGTACATCTGTATGGCACTCGCTTTAAAATATTGAACATCATATCATTAACATCACATCGACAACATTTAATAGTCCACTGCTGGTCATTGGCCCCTCCTTAGAAAGGAGGTTTTTGCCTACTATACCACGCTGACCAGACAGTTTGGTATAGGGTTTGTGTGAATTTTTTCTTCTCATTGCTGTGCTGTTATCCTGCGTAGTTTTCTCCTCGGGTCTTGCGACACCCACGGGATGAATAGGGGTGGTGACACTCCGTATTCTTAATCCGTCACCACACCAAATTTTGAAAAATTATGTGAAATAATTTTATTTTCATTTCTTACTAATACACTGAGACTCTTTCTATTTATTCTAAAACTTTAAACAGATTGGAAATTTACATTAAAAATAACATGAAGAAATGGCTGTGAAATTTGTTGACAACTTTACTTCCAGAATCAATGGAAGATGAAGGTCACCCTTTCAATTGAAATCGAGTACCAATGCGCACCTCCTATAATTTATTTCAAAATGTTAAGGTACCTCAAACGTCTGTACAACCTTAGACATATCGAAATATTCCGATACTGAATACCTACAAGCACATTCTTCACCTGTCAACCAATAAAGTTCAACCACGTAGAAATTTCCACGTTACACTGAACTAAGCCGGGGCGCAGACATCGACTGAAGTAACAGATTCTAGTTGGTTATGTTGGTATTGCACGAGCCACTTCTAAATTCAATTAATCATAGTTCGGATTAGTTCCCCTTTGACGACCTGCGGACCAGACGTGACTATCTTGTGTAACAGCTTTTCGATAACTATTTATAACTATTGAAACTTTAACAAGTGATGCTGCGAGCGGTATTACAAACCCACATATAACTAGCTAATATAGCGCAATTGAAGCAGGTTTGAATTTAGATGTTTACTAAGTACAAAATGATTGTTACAAATGACGCTTCTAAATTTTAGGGGATACCGATCAGTCAGTAGTTAAGTATAAGAGTTAGGCTTATTTATTTATTTGAAGGAAAACCAACAGCTTTAACATTGAGATAGTGACAATAATATAAAACATTTAGCCAATTAAAGGTCTTTACAGATAAGCACTATTTTACATAATTTCGTGCAGTCAATGTATGTTTCACATTAATTACACATATGCTATCATTCAATTACAAGAAAGGAAGAAAGAAATCTTGGCTTAGCATCCGACGTCCTGTAGTTATTTTAGTGTTGAAAATATCAATGTCATGTCACTCGCAGATGGTATTTAAGGTCTTGCTAGCTCGCCAAAGAAACGTATTCCGTCGATAATTTGATGATGCGTTGTTAAGGTGAATAGGTGCGTGATGTCTCATATTCCTTACTGGTGCCTCGAACCCAATTCGCCCAAGAAGTTCGAGGCAATCAACCTCATTATTTATTATTTTAAGTAAATAGACAACGTCTGCTATAGCCCGCCGCTCAGTGAGAGGAAGAAGGTGAAATTTTGCACACAATTTATTATAATCTGAACTCCTATAATTAATATTTACTCCATAACACAAATATTTAACAAATTTGATTTGAATATTTTCTATTCTAATAGTATATTTATTGTATCTGGAATTCCAGACCTGCGAACCGTATTTCAATATGCTGCGTATATATGTACAGTATAGTATTTTAAATGTTTTCGCATCCTTAAAACAGCTAGACATCCGCATCATAAACCCTAATGCCTGCGACGCTTTTTTATTGCTGGGATATCACGTTTGAGGCCTAGTCACAATACAGGTTTAACTGAACAAAATACACAAACTTTAATTAATAACAAATTGTTATGACAAAATCATAGAGCGAACTTCTCTTATGGTTTTCGTTCAACCCAGACATAGCGACTTCTTCAAGACCGAAAATTAATTACTTTACAAAGTGATGAGCAGATCTTTGGCTCTTGGTGGAATCGAAATGCTATTATTGACCGTCCTTGATTTAGAAGGTACCTAACATTAATCCTAAGCAATATAACGACCGAACTATTCGTTAAATTATTTTTTTACTTTGGTACGTGACCAAACAAAAATATTATTAATAAAAGTAATTATTACAGAATTGAAAGTCTTTGCTAGTTCCCACATGCTATTACAAAGCAACCCAGAATAAAACCAAATATGAATATAAATAGTTATAGTATTATTTGCCATCCACTATTTATCCTGTATCCGTCTCACGATGTGGTGATTTTAATAATTTTAATGTTGTAAACAATAGACCAAAATTAATTTCGCACTTTTCACAGCCATAATAATAGCAACCATATATTTCTATATTATAAACCCATTCCACCTTCAAACTACTAGAACAGGGGTATTCTCAAGATATCAGTAATAAATTCCCGCCAATTACAAAGTTAGCTCAACTTCCGTTGGTCAGTACTCGAAAGGCCAACTAGTTAATTCGTAGTGTAACCCCACCGGGAATCGAACTCCGGACGTCGGGTAAGTAGCAGATTTATTAAGAGGCTATTCCTAAATACCGACGGGTAGAAGTTGGCTTTAAAATTGAATCACGCTTTAGTTTGCAACTAAGCCTTCTAAATTCGAGCTTTGTCTGTTGCAGATACGGGCCTCGTTTAACCATTGTTTATGTTTGAATTGTATAGTAAATGTTGTTTAAATTGTTGTGCAAATTGTAATAGTTTTGAGATGGTAATTTAAGGATAATAGATTAAAAGGTATCTATGACTTATTATAGTTTGTGTGTGTAAAAAGAAAACATGTAAAAGTTAAAATGTAATATTTTGCCATCTAATCTTTTTACTGATATAATAAAGCCAAAGTGTCTGTTAGTACGTGTTATAAGAATATTTTGCATCCACAATAGGTACGTTACGTGTTACGTATTTACAATACATTTTTTTTTCTTTTATATGTTTATAGAGGCCAAAACAGGATTGAATATGATTAGTTGCATTTTTATAGACTTTCAAGTGTGATTTCATGACAACTTCATCCACATCTTCCTATAAGTCATCAATTTCATCATTTTTTTACGACATGCTACCAGTTGCCATTTTTATGTGTAGGTACTATGTGTGTAAAAACTTGTTCAAATTTAATTTGAAGCTCAGCTGAAGAATGGACATGTAAAATATGTATATTACGTACTATGTTATAAGAATTTATTTCGTATTTTTTACAGAACTGATCATGCCGAAACCGACTAACATGCAATATTTTATTGATTTCTTTGAATTTCGGCCTTAGCATATAATCGTTTATATTACTAAACTATAAATCGTTGACGATAGATTGAATGATCCACCCTAAGACATAATGAGTAAGATGTATTGTGAGTAATAAACAGTAATTTGGGCGTTGTTTATATTATAAGCAAGGAAATCAAAGTGTATGTAAAGTAAAAGTCACAAAACTAATAACGCCTTTTATTCAACTTTCTGTCTATTAATGTAATAATATTATGCTTTTAGAATGACTGTGGCTACTATTCATATTTAAAAATAATAAAAAAGTAACAATAACAAAACCTAGAATAAATTCTCCATCTTTTTAAGTAAAATTTCACAAAAAAGACATTAGACGGCTTCGTTGCTGTATTAAATACAAAAATACTTTGAAAGTATTTTATAAAGACAACCCTTTTATTGCAGACTTACAAATCAAAAGGCTAATAAAGAAAAGCGAACAAGTCAGTACTAAGTATTTCTTTCATCGAGTCAAAGTTGCGAGTCGGAATTTCCTGAGGGGCGAAAAAGGGGTTTGGGAGGGAAGAGGGAACGGAACAGCCAACGACTTCCTTTACTTGGTGTAACTGCATTCAAACAAACGGGTTTGTCATGCATTCTTTGTGTACAGTTGTTTTTAATAGATAATTATAGCAATTAGTAGATATATGTTTTTAATACTGTATTTACAAAAACTAAAATGTAGATAATTTACAAAAGTTGTTTACAAGCCTAAGCCCGAGGTAATGTTTAAAGGAGGACTGTATATAAATGATAAATGATAAGTTGGTTTGTATACGCTTTAATAACTCAAAAGTTTTGCACCGATTGGTCACAAAGTTTGATACGATAACGATAACCTGCTTCAAAGATTGTTTTTATCTATTTTCCGGTTCAGTTTTGTTTGTTTTTTTCTCATCAATGCAACCACACTTTATCACAGCGAAGCTTGGTAGGGTACAGCTAGTAAAGTTGTAGAGTTAGCAACGCACTTATCGTTTTTAATCAATAACCATCATATCGTCAATTTGATAATGTTATAAAAGCTGAAATAAGTTTGTCTAATCTACTCTACTACTACTATATTTTAGAGCAAAGTTTTAGAAACTAAACATTGGTTAAGATGATCTTTGACAGGCATGTACATTACAGATTTCTTGTTCATATTTTGAATTATCCTTAGGATAGTATGTTTATGTATATCATCTTTTGGCAATGTTTACTATTGCCACAGGATGAAATACATAATTTTGCCAACACAACAACTTTATTAGTTTGAAATTCCGTATAACTAAAACATAACAAGTTGTAACAAGGGAATAACACTATGTATACAATCCCAGTTCAATATTGATTTCAGTTTAGCCAACAATATAATCAACCCTAATTTGCCTAAAGTTTCAACAAGAAGTTGGTACTAAAGATAAATAACGACTGGATATAATTTGTTATTATTGAGTGATAAACTTTGAAATGTGATGAATGCGTCGAGTCTGTTCGCCAAATTTAAAAAAGGTCTAAAATAGTAGCTCATGAAGCAGAAGAATTCGGGGAGTCATACTCAGAGACCGTAAAAAGAATTAGTGGGTGATAACACAGAAAAGTATTAGTAGTAAAAGGATTGCAAAGTTGAAGTTGGAATGGGCTGGCAATGTTGACAGTAAACAAGCTCTGGGTGCAAGGCAGTGGTAGAATGGAGGCCGTGGGGTGAGAAGTGCCCTCGAGGAAAGCCACAATTACGTTAGATTTGCGACATTAAAAGGCTGTAAACAACAAAGTCGATGGAAACTGCCTAAGACCGAGTAATATGGCATAAGCTGAAGGAGGCATACACCTCAGCGGTTGAAAATGTCTAAAGTGTGAGAGTAAGAATATTATAAAAAATCTGATTACCTTAGTGCAAGTCTGGCTCCGTTCAGTATCAGACGGCAGTACCGTCATTTTAAATTATTATTATTGTAAACTATAAGGAAGTCTTGTTATCAGTAGGACATTATCAAAACTCCTACCGAATCCTTCATCTGATTAGTCAACTCTTAAAAAAACATAATAACTTATGTGCTAATCCCTCAATAAGTATAACCACAAAATGTTGTATTAGAACAGAAATTGTTATGCACCCAGCTTTTATCCAAAATTCAATAATCATTAAATATTAAATTCAATTATTAATTTAATTAACATTTACATATGGATACACTGTCGTACATTCAGAAATGCGTCTGCTAACATAATTTGAACAGTGACACTCTAAGTGAACGATAGAAACACTTGTTATCTCAACATTAATTTCCTGCGAATCTGTTTCAATGAACAAATGTCATCGTTACTATTCCTTGACATGGCGGCGGATGTAAGCAAACAAACTATATTCATACGTGTCCATTATATAAACAGGTAGCCTCCCTCGAACTTCACTTTATACATTATATTCACAATCCGAGCATTCATTGATTTACTGAATTTAAGCTTGCTTGGCGACCTATCTGCTCGGTACAGATCCGTCTAGCTTGGATTAGGTTTCAACCTAAGGATTTGCAGTGAAATAGGGCCTTCTCGTTACCTATATAGTAACAAGAAGTACATGAAAGACGCTGGAAGTCTTTTTTCAAATTGCGACACTACACAGTTTTAATCACAGTGGGATGGTCTATTAATAAAGAGAATTCAGGTTAATTAAGTACTTCACTAGAAACTATGCTACAAAAGTATTTGGAAATTGCTTGACTCAGAATTAGTTCAGAGAAAGCATTGTAAATAGAACTACGAAGGATTTCCGTATAAAATTAAGGACTTCTAGTAACAATTCGTAGCATAATTTTTATCAAAAAATATTTGTTCACTATAAATAATTGCAGTGCATGTTACCTAGTTTATTTTGCGTTTAATTAAAGCTTAAAACGGAAAATCTCAAAAATCAAAAATGGTCTTAGCATTTGATTTTTTTTATGTTAGAGAGGGCAGACGACCAGACGGGTTACCTGATGGAAAGTGACCATCGCCACCCATGAACGTCTGCAACTCAGGAGTCACAAACCCGTTGCCGGCCTTTTAGGAAGGAATACGCTCTTTTCTTGAATGTTTGAAGGTCGTATCGGTCTGGAAATACCGCAGACTTTTACCGGTAATTTAAAAATTTAAATAAAGCATTTTACATATTGTTTTAATGATAAAATTTTAATCATGAACATTTTAAGTTGAATGTCAATATACTTTTTTCTCATTTATTAACGGTTCTGATCTAAAACCTACAATAATTATGTGAGCATTATCACAGCAGAAGGTAATATCAGAAATTTATTCCACAAGCTCACCAGAATGTCATTTGATACGTAGTCCAAATTGATGTGAGCCGTGTGGCGCGTGATTAGCCCTAATGAAAATCAAACGGGAGATGGCTAGGACATGCATATATTTAGATACGGGACATCGCAGTGATTAATTACGCCTACTCTATTGATATGTATTCCAAGTAATATGATAGATACTGACTCATTGAATTAATCGATATTTGTATCAACTGTAAAACTAGTGACAAAAAATATTTGAGACAAAAGCAGTACCACGAGAGAAAGGAATTAAGAGTACTCATCAACTCATAGAACAATGGGCCATAAGCGCTTACAAATCAACAACATATTTTAAGCCATGAATCTATTTGCCAGCATCTATTTGAACCAAAAGATTTATAACATAAAAAACCCGCTTTATCCATCGTTTTAAGCTACGTTTCGCTAAATCACTTACTCCCTAACAGGGCAGTTGGCGTAGTTTTAATCCCGAAGTTAATATTTCAACATAGCATGTAGATGGAATCGTAAAATTTCCCAATATCGTTCACTTTATAACACAGTAAAAGGGAATACACACTCGACGTATAATCAAATACGCCCAACGTCAGAGAGTCGAGTTGAAATAGATTTTTTTCGCTCTTAAAAATTGCGATCACGTTTCTAATATAGTGAAAACAATATTCTAGTGACCGGGTGATTTCTGCACAGATGCTTGCCCTACCAATATTATGTAGGTAGGGCAAACTTTTTCATAGCTTTGATATATGAGTGTCCCATAAAATACGCGGAAGTGATTTTGGATATGTAAAAACTAATCTAAAGTAAGATAATTTTAATACTTGTATTTTACTTTAATAATTGCCGTATAGGGCGACGATAACGGTTAATAATTTTTTACATTGGACTACTTAAAGTCATAGCTCATTACACCTCCCCGACACCTGACCAGCACCACCTTATCACTCGGTATCCGCTCGTTTTCGATAGGAGGTCCACGGGTGGACGCCGCATTGTTACCTAGAAAACGATACGACAGACACGTTCGAGGGGGAGCGGTGTGCCGCCGATGCATCGTGAACCACACGCGGACTGCGCGCGATCATCGAGTGATCCTCTCGCCGTCCGCGCGTGGTCAAACCGCGGGCGAGGCGCTACGGAGATGATGTAGTGAGCTTATATCCATAGTACTCCATACAAAGAATACTAACAGCTCGAGGTAACAATACGAATAAACATACATTGATGAATTACATTTAGAAAGCAAATAAACTTTCAGACCACTTAATGCAACAAGCTTAAGTTAATGAGCTTGCCTTAACAAATATTTTAACTGTGACAAAAAATGTTAGATCTGCAGGATAAGCCATCGTGTCATCATTCATCGTCTTCTGAACCATTTCACTTAGGTTATCTAATATGGTAGAAGGATACACATAGTAACCTGAATGTATAGGTATAGAATGTCTAAACTCTCTCTCACGTAGACCTTTGTTGTTGAAGCCAACTGGTACAGAGATATTGTAATAATAAATGTTTTGATGTTTTTTCCTCGATAACGTAGACATATCATAATTTGAAATCGCACACATCAGATTATGTTGCGGTTTTAATGCTGGAAGGGGTCGTTTGAAAAACGCCATATCGATCGAACGATATAAAAACAACATTAATCTGCACTTATCTGGGTGATATTATTTAATGACGCGTCATTTCGCGGTTATTTGTAACTTTTATGGAGGGAATAGATCGTGTTTGGAGATGCATTTTAGATAAGGCTCTTTATGACGAATATTATATTACGCGTAAGTGAAATTTCATTACGAAAGGCGTGATCGTTTCGGCTCACAGTTTTATGTAGCTTGTTATGAATACACATGTAGTAATAAAGTTCATCGTTGTACTTAATGTTTTACTGCGTATTCTGAATAGGGACTTCATATAGTCTTATAAAGAATTAAAAAACGGTAAAATTCAATACGACTGTATGAATATTGCTAGAAATTTATTTGAAAGTAACACTAATAAAAATGTGTTATTACTATGTGATTCATTTCTCTCCCCCTATTGGCCTCATCTTACACAGAGGAAATTTAATAGCCCGACTAGGCAATTGATCTTTAAGAATATTACCAAAAAGCTATAAGTTACAAAAACTTCTTGCTAGTGTTGTTCCCCATACATCTATCTGGATATATCATCATGCCGTATTTGAAGTATTACTATACATAATTATTTAAATATTCTTTAGCAGCTTGTTTTTTATTAAAAAAAATATTGCACTGTCTCTAAAAATATAATGATATCTATTTTGTGATTGAGTCTTTAACAGTTGCAATGTAGAACAATTGTTTATTTACAATACCAAAATAACGCTTAAATCTACAAAAAGATTTAGTTGAATTCAGTATTCAACAAAAAAGATACATTAGATTTCACATTTTATTTAGATCTTAAAATTAATTCTCCTTTAAAAAATACATATCATAAGTTGCAATGAGCATCTCTTGGCGAAATTTAAAATTTTAACGAGTCTATGTGTATTCGTGCTTATTTTATTTTTCTATTTATTCTTTTTGATATTCGAACATTTCGATTGTATAATTTAGTACAGTGGTTGGTGTCACCGACAAATATACTCTTAGATTATCAGTTTACTATTAAGTTCATCATTCGTATTTGTCAATATAAGTAAATTGTATTCTTTTTAAGAAATAAATATCTTAAACCAGAAGCTTAGAGGTAAAGATCACAGGCCTTTTAAACGTTTCTATTTAGACTATGAATCATTGACAGATATTACGTTCCTAAATGTTATTGCAACTGGGTCCTAAGTTATCATGCTAGTTATTTTAGTAACAAGAAAACAGACGAGTGTGAGTCTGATTCGCACACCATACACTTTTTTACGTAATCCCTCAAAAATTTAAAGATTTTGCAAAGAAAAAAATGTTATATTTTCACGGTTAATGAATGTATGTAAATTAGTTTATATATAACATCATAACTTCTAGATTCCTGAACAGATGTGGACTGGGCAGTTCACGTCCTGAGTGATGCTGACTGTAGTTTTTTGAGTAAAGAAATCAGTATCGTTGTGTGGTGTAGATAACTGTACATAATTTTATCTCAAATTACGTATTTCAGCTAAAATTACTTTACCATATAAAAAAATTGTAAAATATTTGTTTTTAGTAAGACGTTACTTTGTCTGAATGTTCATTAATTTAAGTCACTATCAAGTATGAACGCGAGGCTTTGCTCAAAGAACTAAATATAAATTTATTAGATGTGGGTTTAATACAAAGCATAATGAGTTATCCAAGGTCAGAAGCAGCTAAAAAATTGTGTCACCTGATTACAGTAGTTCAGCAATGATTTAATATACCAGACTGTTTTAACAAAAATTATTTGTGTTTACCATGTATCAAGGTACAATGGGGTTGGCATATCCTTACTGGATCAAAACCTCGAATCAAATAAAGATTAAAAAAAAAAAAAAAAAAAAAACAAGTAGGTTTTAATTTAGAATTGTTCAAATTATTAAATATTAAGGCTTAAATTGTTGTATCTTTGAATGCGTGAACTTATTTTTGGTTTGAAACTTTGACCAGACACTAGACTAAAATAGATTTTGATTTGACTAAATTAGGTTTATTCAATGTATTTTAAAGAAAAGAGTCTTGACAGACAAACAACAAAGTGATTCTAAGATCCTTCCTTTCTTCTTTTTGAGGAAGGAAACTTTAAAACAAACAAGGATTGCGTTTATACCATTCTTCTTTCCATTCTCATGTATTTATATAATGAATTTTACGTTATTATTTTAAGTAGTGTGTGACTTCCACAGTAAAAATCATAAAAGATTTGATTCAATAATGGTTCATACTTTACAAACAGAAGGAAATTGTAAAAACCACGGAGTCTGTTTTCCTAATCTATTTTGCAAGGTTTGTGAAGGTAAAAAATTTCTAACAAAAGTTGCCTCCAGGAGCATAAACTCCGCAACAAATATCGTTTATCACTAGCTACGATTATTCTATAACAGTCGGCAGCGGCGGTCGATTTGCATGAAATATAAAGGTGACCGCACACATAGTTTCCGTTGTTTATAGCGGTCAGTGAACGCGGTCGTTTTGTTAGCTTGTCCCCTTTTGCATTCCTTTCTTGGTACCTTTATTGTCTTACTTTCCGCTCATGACATTAGTATAATATATTTATGAAAGATAAACAAAGAGGACTACAGCTTTGAAAATGAAATTATACAGCGATTCAATTGTTTTCGTACATCTTTTACACAAGCTTTCATGTTGAAATGTCGTTTGTTTCGTATTTTTAATACAAGTATGTTTAAACATTGCTTTCATGTTATTATTTATACTAAGATTTTATATATTTTTAAGAAACATATCTATGTTCTGATATATTTTAATTTAAAATGCATAGGTATGAAGTTATGAAATTTCAAGTACGGTGAAAACACATATTATGTAGATCATCCCAGTCTGTACTCGAGAAGACATACTAGGACTACATGGACTTGGACTTTTCTAAATCTTCCATTATATTTTCGTCTTAATTAAAGTTTACCTACATGTTATTTTATACATTGTCATTTTCAAAGTTGGTAAAAAAATTAATCGAAACGCATGAAGTTATTACCTAATTCAAGATGTTTGGAAGGCTTTTGGTATAAATGAATGATGATATTTACTAACTAGGCTAGTTTTGTACATCGAAAATAATAAGAATAATTCGTATTACTTTTTATTATTGTGATATTGTTCCGTGTGGTGACGGATTCAGAATACGGAGTGTCACCATCCCTATTTATAACGTGGGTGTCGTAAGAGCCGACTAAGGGAGCAATCTTCGTAGGACAACAGCACTGCAAAGAGAAGGAAAACTTAAAAATAAACCCCATCCTAACCCGCCTGACCAGCGTGGTATAGTAAGTCAAAACCTCCTTTCTAAGGAGAGGTTTAGCATTTCAAGTAAGGTATATTACTGATATAGTATGTCAGTGTATTAAAGACATTCACAAATAATTTACACATTAAAATTCCGTCTGTGTTCTTCATTTTACATTTCACACTTCAATGGCACCTTTGTCTGCACCATCTCACTTTCATTATTCGATTATCATCGGGATCTGTCAATTGATTGTCATATTTCAAACAATGCACTCGATCACACTTCTCTTTCTAATGAGGGACGACATATTGAAGTCCGAAGTGGAATTATTAAAAAACCATTAGATGTGGGGCAAAGACCGTGATGGATGGGCTCTTGAATCCGATCCATTTCAATTTCTACGGCCTGTTGTAGCTGAATAAAGGGTGAGCATCCCCTGAGTATGGTAATACGTTTTAAGTCAACCGTGGTCTATTTCATTCAACTTTGTGGCCTAAAAATGTAGAGGAAACATTATACACCAAATGAATACATATAGAGATATATCGTCAAGTTTATAACGTTGCAATAACGGTTGTAACGTTACTCACACCTAACCAAGAGTGATGAGCTGATAAATCATATCTAGTCGCCGATTTATATCGCAATAAACGAGGAGGGATTGCGGCAGTAAATAAAAGTGCTAGCAACTCTTTATGATGTTTCATATTTATTGATCTGTTTAAATTATACTTTGTATACATAAACAAATATTTAACTTCCTAAGAATTTGTTTCATTAAGTATAAGAAAACTTTGTTATAAATATACCGTTTTAATAACGTTTCAATAAATAAGTATTAAGTAAATTAAATCCAGACATAATTGTAAATATATTTATTTGCGTATTTCATATTTATCTGTGAGTATGGCGGATGAGGGAGAGCTTCCAACCCCAGCTTTTGCAGCTTGGAGACTGTCTGTTGCGCAGTATGGGGTCGCGCGTCGTCGTGAAGGAGCAGTGGGGACGACCGATTGACCAAAGCTGGTTGCTTGGTACTCACCAGACCTTGCACCTACCGACTATTATTTTTTCCAAAATTTAGACAACTTTTTAGTGGGTAATAAATTCAATTCCCGAGAGGTAGTACAAAATGCCTTTGAAGAGTTTGTTGCCTCCCGTCCAGCTGATTTTTACAAGAAGGGCATCAATAAACTGCCAATGCGTTGGCAAAGATGAGTCGATTGCATGGGTGATTTCTTCGAATAACAGAAATAAAAAAGTTTGAAAAAATAAGTACTTTCACTTATTGCATACAAAACGGCAATTTCATAGGTAAAGACCTATTATAAGAGATTTGCACATATAGTCACTCATCACGATATCTCTGGAACCATTACAGCTAAAGACTTGAAATTTGGTAGGAATGTTCTTTTCACCGAGTAGAGGTCAGCTAAGAACGGATTTTAAGAAATTAAAAAAAAAACATTTTTTAAATAATGTAAATAGCAAAACAACGTTTGCAGGGTTAGGTAGTATTTTATAAATTACTTTTATAAAACACTAGGCGATGATTTTCAGCAAAAAGCATCACAAAATATTTTATGTTTAAAAAGTGACTAACACTTTTTCACGCTGAAAGAAAAAACATTTCATGGCGATGTTTATTAATTATTATTTTACGAGCGATCTTCCCATAAGCTCAGAAGTGGGACGATAAATTAACAGAAGTGACATCAGTAGTTACCTGCAGTTACTTTTTTTTAAAACCAATAACACAGAAGGTAACTACCACAAAACCACAACAAAATGTTATACACATTTTGTAGAATGTTATGACGTCACAATGAGCTTAGTGCTACAGTCTACGGCCGCGTAGCTCGTCTACGGTAATGTTACGAATGCTAAAAACTCAGCCCGTTAACTCGACTTCACTGTATAAAATAACCATCTGGGGAAACCGCCGCTTATCCCTTAGAAAAACTCTCTTTGTGAGGATAACTCGCTCAACATCCCCTCTTATGATATGTTTATGTACTTTGAGATTTTATGTGGACGTTCCAACGCCAAGCACGAATTTTATTGGGTTTATAGAATTTTATGACGCCATATTCCATACAGTGGCCGCTGTTTTTCATTGTCTATTGATTTTGATGTGGGTATTGTTGGCAACGCTTACACTACGGTCGTTTAACTACGAAGAATTATGAAGGATCTCACTCTTTTAATGCAGGCAACAATGTAAAAGAACATTGATATAATAATATTGTTTTAACGCCTTGTGGTAAGTAAATTTGAAAATGTAAAATAATTCAATTTTATTATATTTTTATTTATAATTATATTATTAATATTCAATATTCCTCGTGTTACAAATGTAACTCAGTGGTGTTTTGCTAACTACCTGAATGGCCATTATGAAAATCGATTCACAGACATTTCCCTTGAGTGCTCTTCTAAAATTAAAATACATGTAAACTCATATTTCGGCAAACAACAATATTTTTATTACTTTAAATATTCTGAAACTATTATTGACGTCAATCATTTTATTTATAAATAATTTACATTATAGATTAAAAGTTCATTTTGTTTTCGGCTGGTAGAATATGTTAATTCGTTAGGATTGTAACCATGATATGAATATTAATAACGATTGTTATATATTTTTTTAGAAAACTCAACTCAATAATTGCATATATAATGTAAAAAAAGTGTCGAACAAACGCTAAAATTTGAGCGAAGGTAATCTGCGTCCAAAACTATGTTTGGAGCAAGCTTTAACAGTTTGACGGCACACTTAATGTATTTATACCGGGCACCGGCCAGCAGCATCTGTGGCTAATGATATCGCTGGACCTGTACTCACCCCCTCTCACCCCACCCTACACTTACACCCCTCTCTACTCCCAATAGGCCCCCATGACTCGGTCATTAGTTAAATACGCACAGCCGCCCGCATGTCGCAAGTTTATCTTTGACTAAACTGTAGGTATGTGGACTCGATTAGCCCTTTGATCAAATAATCCAGCGATAAAATAGAGCTTTAGGAAATTAAATTACATTAAGTGTCATTGTTCGGGTGCTTCGGCTATGAAATTGTATTGTTTGGGCTCGCTTGTCATGTTTTGGGAGTCGTAAAGCGACTTAAGTTCGTAAGAACTGCTTTTCTATACCACATGGAGTGATAAGGGTAGAAATCTTCAATTTCCCTTAATTCATGGAGAGGGGGGCCTCTTGGTTGAAGGTGTCCATGGGCGGCATTAGTCTCTTATCATCAAATGATCCGTCTGCTTGTTTTCGAGAGCAAAAGCGTTCCAACTCCAACAAGCGTTCAACAAGGTTGTTAAACAACCTTTTGATGGTATGGAGACATACCATAAAAAACGTTGTTAAAGATTTGGAGCTCTTTTGCCGTCTTAATGCAATAAGTCATTTCGACCATATGTTGAGCCCATCCAGGGGATTAAAGTACAGCATAGCAATGCTTCCTAAAACTTTTAGACATTAGACGATTATGGTTTTGATCGTATAAATGCCACTTAAATACTTAAGGTGTGTTCCAGTGATGAGTATAATATAATATAATACATTTAGTAAAAGTGCATGTGTCGACAGTAACTGCAATCAAAATCTTTCAATATGTGAATCCGATTTAAGAGATAAAAATGTATGGTTGTTTAGGTGACCGTTTTGGTTTTCGTCTCTCTGTATATCGGTATACCTTCATGTATACCTCTCCCACAACTTGTGTATCAATACAAAAAGACAACTCCTGCACTAGAAGCCTGTGTCGTGGGGGACTTCACAGACATTTATGAAACGGACACAAAGAACACCCAGAGTCAGAACAACAATTTGTAAATCACACAAAGTGTTGTATCATGTGTGGATTAAACCCACAACACTCACTACGGACGAAGCAGCGAATTGATCGCTTAAACCACTACGCCTTCCGTCCAAAATGTTATGTGAATTGTTATATGAAAGTGTTCTTTATATTATTTATTTATTGGAACGAAGTTCCTTATCGCGCGTTGTGAAAGGTGTCTAGACGGAAAAAATTCTTACGAAAATTGATCACGACACTTTTTATTTTGAATTGTCACTTGTCAGTCATTCAGCGCCATCTATCGAATAGTAAAATTAAAATTTATGTTCTTAGGTTGAGCAAAAAATATTGTATTCGACATCATTTCTCAAGGAGATTTTACCAATGTATAAATTGTTTTAATTAGAAACATACTGAAAAATATGTAGGTAATAGCCGCTTTCATAGATGGCGTTGTAATTAAAATCGTGTCTAATCAGTTTTACTCGATCGTAACAACTTCGTTCCTATCGGGTGTCCCACGCCACCACACGGCTTTTCTTTATATTATTAGGTATTTGGTGATAAAAATGAAAAAAGTTAATTGATAGTGTTATTAATAGTAAATTGTTGATTAAATAGAACATTTCAGTATCTTTCACGTAGAACTAGTAATACTATTTAAAAAAATGTAGTCCACTCCCCGTCTTCACATACAAATTATTTTATATCTATTACATACATGGCAGTTAATAATTTAAATGCAAACACATAGTTTCGTGTCCCGAAACCAGACCCGAGTAATAGTGAAGACACGCTTATAACTCGTTAGTAGCCATAACATAAACTTACTGCAGATTTAATTGGCGGTCAGTACACGATCCTTGATTCAGCACGTATATGTCTATAATAAACCATTAAATACTCGTATAGATAGTGTCCGTGTAGTGACGGATTAGTCCGTGTAGTGACGGATTAACAATACGGAATGTCATCAGCCTACCGCAGTCCACTGCTGGACATAGGCCTCTCCCATTGCACGCCACTTAGATCGATTTTGGGCTTCTCGCATCCAGCTCTTGCCAGCCATCTTGCGCAATGACACGGAATATAATAATAATAATAATACGGAATGTCACTACCCCAATTCATCCCGTGGGTGTCGTAAGAGTCGACTAAGGGCGCAAAACAACGCAGGACACCAGCACTGCAAAAAGAAGGAAAACTTGACACAAACCCTATACCAACCCGTCTGGCCAGCGTGGTATAGTAGGCCAAAACCTCCTTTCTAAGGAGAGGCCTATGTCCAGCAGTGGACTATTAAAGGCTGTTGATGTGATAGAAATAATATATCGAGTTAAATTCGAGTTGTGTAAAATAAAACATTGAAATCTTAATATAGGTTATTCTCATAATTAAATATTTGCATATTACAATTCTAAGAGAGACCTATGTCCATTAGCGGACAACTAGTAATGTTATGAGTGGTAAAAGAATATATCCTCACCCGTCTTCTGATTCTGATCATGTGTGTATTCCTCCCCACCCACTCAAACATTTGCTTTAAACGAAATATAAATGATTTTTTATGTCTCTGTCAAATACTTCTTTAGGAGTAAATTTATAAAACGCATGTTAATAAGATTGGCCTGGCCAGACCAGACCGGTATCTGTGTAGAAAACCAGCAAAAAAAACTAGCGTCTATGCAAAAAAATTACAGGGCAGAAATCGTGATAGTGCGAATACAATTTTAAACCCTCCTAATTACTAACCCTCCTTACTAATCGCTCCTAATGTAAACATGTTTATTCTTAAATGAAAATGTTGTCATTATTATGTCTTACCTAAACGTGAAAAAATTAAACAATTTTATTTTAAACATAGCAACATTATAAGGGTTAAACGTTCTTGGTGACCGGAAAGGGCGAGCGTGCGGTGGTCACTCGATTAATGCCAACATTAATCTCGGCCCTCGCGGCAAGGGGACTTTAATTTATGCCGTCGTTTTGACAATTGATGAGCTAGGACATCATTTAGACAGTTTAAACACACCTGAAGCAGCTTTGTTTAGTTTGAAACACATAGAAATGTATAGAAATTAGAGCACCGTAAAAATAATGTAAAAATAGGTGCGTTGCTAAATTTAATTCCTCCCACCCCTATAAATAGAGAGAGGGGGAGCTTAAGACTCCGTTAACCTTACTCACTTGGTGAATATTGCCTAAATACACGAACCTCTATGGCAAAAGGAGACTATCATATATTATTCCAGACCTGATCAGCAATCTCCCATTATCCTTTAGGAATGAGTTAACTCCAAAAAAATATCAAATTTAGACTAAAACAATATTTGACGACCGGATGGCGTAGTGGTTTGTGTAACGGACTGCTATTCCAAAGGTCGTGGGTTCAATTCCCGCTCAAGTCAAACATTTGTGTGCATGAACATTTGATGTTTGATTTGGTCTGGGTGTTTTTATGTATAATATTTATGTAAGTATATATGTATGTGTATTATAAAAAAAGTATATATGTATTTATATCAGTTGTCTAGTACCCATAGTACAAGCTCTGCTTAGTTTGGGACTAGATGGCGTTGTGTGTATGTGGTAGAATATTATATTATTATTATTATATATTATTAATGACAATAAAATTTCGTTGAATTAGTTTTGTGTAGATTTTATCACATGTTTGAATAAGCATGTTCGATATTTAATACTATTTAATAGCTAAGACTACTAAAATTAACTTCTTCTTTTATAAAAAAAGGTAACATCATCCCTATAGTCCATATAAACCAAAATTTAATCAAAGTTGAAAACATTTCAGCGATTGCGATGGGCAGCCATCCCTAATGAGTGGTGTTGAACGGTCGGCCTGAGCGCAAGGCATGCGTGAGCGCGCGTCCGCTGCACTTGACGTTGGCACGACGTCGCCTCCTACCGCGAATATTAATTCACTGACTGCCGCATCTACCGACATCCGTCACACTAACCGAACACAGTAACTAATTGCATGGAAACTTTGTTACTGTCTCATTTTTGTAAATTTAATGTATATTCTGGCGCCTCCGATTATATGAATATTGCAATATAATAATGTAGATGATTGGGTAATAGATCTAGGTAATAATAGGTCGAATAATAGGTAGGGTCAAAATCCTTAAAGAAACTTCAAATTTCCTGCAGTTTCCAGGTTATACGGGCCGTGGTCACAGGCTGACCTGACGTAATAATATTTTATGTAACGCGTAAGTTATGAAATTAGTATTATTCTTTCCTGCCATGGAAGCCTATCTTACTCCAAGTGTTGGTTGTTGTGTTTTTCCCCCATTACAGGTAGTCCTTTTACTTCAAAATGTAACGTCTTTTTAAACCTCGAATCAAGACGTTTGATTGTTAGCGGTTTACGTGTGGTCAATATCTGTTTTTACCAATATCTGTTAGGTAACAAATAATAATAATTTAATATTATTGCCACGGGTTTAATATGATATTGTATATATTGGAAAACACAGCTTGTAATATCACAAAACTTGAAACCTAATTAAATTGTTGATTGAATATTAATTAATCATAACCACCAATACATAGGCTACGTGCAGCATCCGTTTAATTTGTTGTGTGAAGTTTTATGTATTTTGGTAACTATTTGTATTGTGCTAGTAATAGCTGCGGGCAAACAATTATCATCAAAAACTAATTAAACCCTCTATAATAATTTTACGTTGCCAAAATTATAAATTCCTCTCTGACACAGAGGGACCCACAAAACTGATATAGAATAAATTTTCAACTTAATTTAACTAGACAAACACAGAGGACCGAACGAAAGGGACCGACTTAATTTCAGTATTGAGGTGGAAACTAATGATAAGCTAGCTAGTTTGCTCACTATACAATGATACACGAAATGAATTGGATATGTATATAGCAGGACCATATTGCTACAGAAACACAAGTTACAATATATGTACTCCTATTACTGACTACGTTTAAAACTAGACTGATCACATTAAACTCTACACAGAAGAATAACATAATAATTCATAAGCGAATTACCAACTAGCAACTAACTGAATGATTAATTTGTTTTTTTTTTACATTTCTTATTCAAGAGGACAAACAGATCGCAAACAATAGAAAAGTCGGCTGTGGTGTCCCACTACCTAATATTTATTTCCATTATCTAATACATAAACCATATCTAATACACTATGTAGCTTGAGAATACAACAAAAAAAAACTTAGGGTCCGTACGACCTCTCTGAACAATAAACAATAAAAATTGAATGAGAAATTGGTGTCAAGAGTTAAAGTATTATAATTAGTCACTTAAATCTCTATTTACCATGCCTAAGACGGTAAGTGGTGGAGCTTGGTCGAATCAAATGCAGTACCTTGGTATCACTTATATTAAAACATAAAAAATATATATTTGGAACTTCGGATACCGGGTGGCCACAGCTTATAGGAGCTGATGAACACTGGTATTAGGTGATCCGGTACCTCCAGTGTCGTTTACCCGGCGGGGCTGACCATAGGTGAGGCACCGCCTCAGCGTTTCCTGAGTAAGGGCCCTGGTTTCCAGGCGTCCTCAGCCGGAAGCAATTCGTAGAGGGTAATGTTGGTATATGCTAGGAGTCCTCGGAGCACCAGAGGTAGCAGCCAGTACAAAAAGGTAGGTAATTAGGTTTAAATAGTGAGGGGTATGCGGTATGTATGTAGTAAGGGTATGTGGTAGGTATGTAGTAACGGTATGCGGTATGTATGTTGTAAGGGTATGCGGTAGGTATGTAGTAAGAAGAAGTAAAAACAAAAAAAAAACCCTTTCGGGTTTTCCTGGTAATACTTGATATCTAAGGCGGGTGACGCCTCAGTATCCGAGCCGATGCATTTCTGGAGGTCCTCCCCAGATCATCGGGACCGAACGTCCACGGTATCCACTATTCGAAAAAGAAAAGGAAGCTTCCTCGCCGTCTTCGCGCCGGCAAGAGTTCATCTCACATATCTCATCGGGTTGGAATGAACGGTGTGATCCGTTGATTGAATCGATTATTGACATCGACTAATCGATTTACCCGTATTTATACACGAAATCGCATTCGATAAAATATTATAAATAAAATGAAATTGTCCTTTTTAAAAATACGACGTTACAATAACCCATAAAATTTAAAATCCTTATAAGAAAACCATAGGCGGTATAGATACTCGGGCACGTATTACTCATATTATTTCCTAAATTGTCAGGTTATTTTAACTAGCGTTGGTAAATACCGCATCCATTCCAAAATATTACTTATACAGCTTATAGCCCGACTCACCCGCCTACAGATTTCGCGCTCGACTATACACGCACAGCTGTCGTATCACGGTCTGCTTTACAAAACGCTTTTAAATTATTCCTATTATTTTGTTTAATATTCACCAAAGAACTTTTATAGCTAAGAGTTCTACGTTACAGTAGAGAGAGGTTATGAAAGCCACCAATCTTTACTAAGTCAGCGTCATGAACTATGTTATACCCCTCCCATTCTCAGTAGAAACCGAGACCTATCCTAGTCTAATATAGATGAAGATAGGTTATAAAGGACTGCGCGGATTCAGATTCAAATTCAGATTGTTTATTTGCATAACACAGGTATTAATTACATGGTATTCATGGGGATGGCGCAGTGGTTTAAGCGGTCACCACGCCGCTTACTACTACGCTGAGTGTTGTGGGTCCGATCCCCACATGGGACGACACTTTGTGTAATCCAAAAATTGTTGTTTTGAGTATGGGTGTTTTTTGTGTCCGTTTCATGTATGTTTGTAAAGCTCCCGCGCCACTGGATATATTTCTGGAGTTGTCTTTAAAAAAAAAAAGAAAATATGGAAATATTGGGGCAAACGAGCAGATGGGTCATCTGATGGTAAGTTACTACCGACGACCATGGAAGCCTGCAGTTCAAGAGTCACAAGAATGCTGCCACTCTTTCAGCTCCTAGCCACAGAATCAGAAAGAAGTGGAAATTTTGAGCTGTCACCACCCCAATTCATCCCGTGGGTGTCGTAAGAGCCGACTAAGGGAGAAAACTAAGCTAACTTTAAGTATCGTATAGTAAGAAGTAAAAAGATCAAGGCAAGAAAAACATGCTCTACTATTACCAAATAAAATAGCTACATCTATGAACATCTGTAATCTTGTTTCATAGGTTAAAGTGCGTTATTGATAAATCAGACATGTACTCGTTCAGTCAAAGGTCATAATTTAATCAACATGCAATACAGTGGTCCGTCTGTGCATCTGATACTCGCAGTTATTAAACCGCAGGCTGCCATGTTCAATTTACAACGTAACCCCATGGAAAATGTTGTGATTGTACATATACCTGCGATTTTGTAGCGGCGTCGTGATTTTGCGGTTTTACCGTTATTAATACAACAATTAGCCGGTACCTACGCTATACAGTACTCAGTTATCGATTTTTACTTGCTCTCAAATTCAATCACAGAAAAATTACAAGCCACTAACCTTATGCTTGTCTATCTGCTTGTATATTCAAGCTTATATGTTCTAGGTGTGATATTGTCTAATATGGACATATCTAAAGGCTATATCCTACCCTTAAGAATTTAGTAACAAAAGAAATAATAACAGATTTGAACATCGACTGCATCATATGCTAGTGTTGCCCGACCTTTAAGTTGAGTATTTTACAGTTGATCTATTAAGATTTAATATTAAAAAATAATGAATAATAATTATATTTAATTTTCATAATTATTTATAGCAGAGTAGTGATAAAACTTTATTATAGTTATAATTTTCTCTACCTTACCAACGAAATAATAGTATTACATGTTACTAGTATTAATTACAGCCGAGTAAAGCCCTACAATTAACTAAACCATAAATAAGAAAATAAACCCACGATCACAAACAGACGCAGTACGAGAGAAACTATTTAATTACCCGATTTCATAGTATCTCACAAATGAATAGTGCACGGATTTCCACTTCATAAGTTGATACCGGGAACGCAGAGTTTAGTTTCACCATACATTTTCATTCGGCAGTAACAAGGCATGAGACATAATTAATATGATTAGTTGTTGTTCTCTTGCAACTTGTCTGTGTAGCTCCGCACGAACAGGGTTAGTTTGAGAGATATTTAATTTTGTTAAACATTCCATATTTATTTGAAATATGCTGCATGTGTGTAGATAATACACATTATCTTTAGTTTAGCACAATAATTATTTACTTTTACTTTTTTATTTAATAATGTGGATACTTTTTAAACGACTTTAAATACACAAAAGAGGAGGTTATCAATTCGTTTGTATTTAAAACCGATTGTAACTGATTTTTCAACATTTTTTTTTTTATCGAAAGGACCCATTACCACCAAATGTGGATTAATAAGGGAAAATATTCCCCTTTACTCGTAGTTCCGTTCAAATGTGAAGAAAATATACTACTCCTAGTTTTGGAATATTAAGTAATGTGGAAAACAATATATTTTGGATTCAAATGTAACATCTTACTCCCTTATCTAAACTAGTAACGGACTTATTAAACTATATTTAATATAATCTAACATACTACAGTTTCGTACTATTCACTACAGTACGTAGTGTTTTAAATATTGTACTTATCTACTCATTATAAATATATTTTACACTAGAATGGTAAAATAAATCTTTTAACAAAAAGTTGAACCGACTTCAAACAACGCCTCACAAAGAGCAATAAAAATTAAAAATAAATACAAATCTAAGAAAAAAAACTGTGATCTGGCCGCCATCCTTATCGTCGACCAGGACGCGTTCAGACGCCTACGCGGGATAGTCTTCCAGCGTGTGCTGGGCGAAGTTTCAGTTGGCTGTGCAGTGCTGCCATTGTGCCGTCTCGTCGCGTCCAATTCGAGTTAGGTACTCATCGAAGCAGTCATGCCCAGTGAGTACCCGTGTTAGTCGGTAGGTAGGGAAAGAGCTCCCTACCTCGCGCGGGAAGCCGCCTCCGACGAAATGGAACTCGACGGTCCAAATGGCCGCTACCCACTGCGTTTGATTAAGCTTAGCTCGGCAGTGGGGGGAGGCCAATAGGAGCTTGGCCCATATCGGCGCTCCGTAGAGGGCCATGGATCGTATCACTGCACAGTAGAGGCGGTGAATTTCCTCCCGCTGAAGCCCTACATTAGACAAAAAAACATTTAAAAAACCTCTGTTCCCCCAACTCTAATAAGCGAGCTGGTGGGACCTGCACCTCTGCATTTCCTGTGGAACCATAAGGGTCTTATGAGGTACAACCCTTAGACCCAGACCGCTGATCTTTCGGACGGTACACCCCTAGCTCAGTGAGCTCCAGGACTTCCTAGTTAACGTGTTTTAAAAGTCAGCTTAGTACTTACTTTATATTCGCATCCCACGACTGATGTGAATTTTTTCGTTATTTGATCATAAAACTTTCAACTGGCATTGTTGGGAACATATTTTATGCCAAAGTATACCTCTGTATAAACGTAATTAGACATAATGAAGTGAACGTTTACATCTGTCAAATTTATTACAAAATGCATGTCGTACTGGTGCCTAGGGCGCGCGGGCGGTCGCGGGGCGTTGGTCGACCAATTAATGGCTTCATATTACACCCGCCTCGGGGTAATCACTGCCGATATACATGACTTATAGCTGTTTTTCAACCTATCATACGTAAAAAGTGGTGAGATGCGGCATAATTTTACGAAATATTTATGATAAAAAATGTTAAATGTGATTTAAGTACTTCTAATCGTTTCATTAAATAATTAAAGAGATAGTTTAGTTAGATCACATTTCAACTAAGATATTGTATTTAGAAAATATAATACTGTATCAGTCCCGTTTAATATCCCACTGTTTGCCGTTTGAGGTCGATCCACTCTCCTGTCATCTTGTCTTGTCATGTGTCTTTATAATAAGAGATACCATTTTCACACTGAGGTATACATGTTTCGTAGAATTAACTTATCTTTTCATCATATAAAACGTAAAAAAAAATATACATATATTTATACAGTCAAAAGTTTAGAATAGAAATCCACACCGATAAAATAGGTTAAGGAAATCTGATAAAAATGATTTGAATAAACAGGAACTAAAATAAACAAATTAAGTTTCGCAAGATATATATCATGAAGTAAGACTGGTTTGGGAATTAAGCTACAATTAAATGGCCGTAAATTCCAAGTTTGGGTCACTTTAGGGAGCTCGGTGGCGATTTATCAATTATTTACGCCACTTGGTCCCAGTACAGGCTGCCGTCACCTATCCTGGATCGGTCAACCGATCAGTCCATAAACCGAGGGTATTGGTACCGAGTAACCGAGGTAATAAACGCAATGTATCTAGTAAAAGATTGATATAGCTTGATACAGATTGACATAGGTTTTTAATGAAACAAACCGGAGTTATTACAGAACGTTCCATAGTTAATTTCAATTTTGTTCTTAGGTTTGACCATGACATGTACATAGGACAGAAGTAGCTTATTTGATAATATTATAAAATAATGGCATAAGTCATAATTGACATAATTTAATTTATTTTCACGGTGACATTACTTTTTGGTTATGGTTACGTGAGTTCTATCTCCAGGTTAGACAAATTGTTATGAAGGTTTTCGTTAACATTTATGTCAGTAGCTGCAAATACTAGTAGTACATACATTCAACCTAAAATACAGACGGTGAAATGTCCTAATAATACCTGTACTAAAAGAGGCAACCCTATATAGGTGAAGAGTCGGGCAATGTAATATAAGCTTTATCCATGAAATAAGATGTCGAATAATCAGGTAGTTGCATTTCACAAATATATATGTATTTGTTTACCTACGTTTATGGTAAACAATTATGTCATTTTTCACAATTAGAAAAAAAATGCATATTACGAGCAAGTTAAATTAACCTTGCAAATTAAAATCAAAACGGCTTGAGCGATCAAGGGACGACATTGGAATTAACATCAAAATCCTTTAACCAAGATATATAAGTAAACAAACAAAGCTGTGACATCTGTGCTCCAGGGTCGGCCATCCGTCACTTAAGGTTGTCCCGAGCTTGCTCAGACGGAGGCGATGGCGGCTGTGGTCGTCGCATCGATCTACGTCAGCCACACTTTAGTGACTTCAAGAGTCCGAAGACGTCTCAGATGGTCTCAGAAAATACGCGATATATTATTATTTTGGATACAATTTATTGCAAATGAGTATAGAAACTACTTAAGTAGATAACAGAAACATTCCTTTTAAGTCCCTATACTTTTGTTCAAGAATGTAGTCTTTAGAATAAATTTTCTTAAGTTACTGAAATATATATAGTCTTCTGAGATTTGCAAAGAATATAAGTTTGTTTTATAGCTTTTCATTTACTTTTGTCATTTTAAATAGCAAAGGCAAAAAGCGTTGATGTATGTGTTTTGAAAACCTAGTACAGGGTGACTAGCTGCATGAAGAAGTTGACTATTACGAAATAGTAAGTGGCACTTCATGACACGTGAGTAAACCATAATTGAATACATTTTAACAAGCTTTTGACCGCGACATCGCTTGCGTGATTGTTGGTTATCGCGGTAAGAAGTAGCCTATGTTACTTGCTGAAAATGTAGCTTTCCATTGGTGAAAAAATAATTAAAATCGGTTTAGTGGTTTAGTCAAACAAACTCTCTTTTACATTTTTAATATAAGTAAGTATGGATGTTCAACGATTGTTAATTTGTTTATTGGTATCTAGCTAATAGTATAATATAGTACTATTATTTAGATACCTAGTTGAACTGTTCAATAATCTAGATATAAGAGCTAAGCATCATAGATAGATTTTAGAAGTAAATAAATATACTAAAATGCTTTTGAAATGATGTGTTTCAAGATCTATACTTAAGTATAAACACTAAAATATATCATTTTATAATCTATTTTTGAAAATATATAGTTTATTGTTATTTAAAAAAATAGATTATAAAATGATAATACTTCCTGTCTTTAAGTTTTAAAGAACAATGGCAGAAACATATTTACCTAAAACTTAAGCGTTTAAAAAATCGAGTCACAGTAAACTTAATCAAATTTTTTTCTATGATTTATCATTACACCACCATGTGTTGTATAAGTCTTATAAGAGATAAGATATTTTTAAAGATTTTATTTGACCTAAGTACGTAATGTCAGATTCGCCATCACGTATAACTGACTAGGGATGCGTGGTGGCAATATTATATTATGGAACAATTTATCGATAATCGATTCTTATAGCTTTGGTTGAAATATTTACCGAAGGTTCACTATTATGATTATGAATTTGCTTCTGCCCACGTCTTCACTCGTACGGTAGAGTGACTGAATCAACATAATTAGAAATGATTTAAAATATTTTTGACTCTCTTTAAACGATTTTAAACACACTAAAGAAATAGAATATAGCTAGTTAGTTAGAATATAGTGATGAGAAAAATACATTGTCATTGATAACGGCACATAAATAGACATACATCGATATTTTCAATATGTCGATACGTCGTCGTTTAGTACATATCTCTTAATCTGTGGTTTAGATCCTGTCAAGTTCCGGACTCACTACGTTTGTTATTTATTTTTGTTTAATTTAGTGTTAAACTCGAATAGATGTTATGCTTTTATTTTTTTTATTTCATATACTGTAATAATAATGAAAATAATATTTTCGGCAATCTGACGCACAACGCCATCTAGTTTCAAACAAAACATTAACAATATGTTAGTACTTAACCTCGAAACATTCAAAATCCAATATCTTTTTTCCTAGACTTCTTTCGCAAGTAATTTTGATATGAGAATGGTCAAGAATAAATTCTCAAGTGTTAAGGATTTTTTGATATTTAAACGCTAACATTTCAGTTTAAATAAAATTATGTATGAGGACCTGCCATTGTCCTTTACGTAACATAATTTAAATTGTATATTATATTAAGCAAACTTGCACAGTGGGTGCAACAAAACAGATTATAAACTACGTACGTAAATCATGGCAACATTTGCAATTAAGGAGATATTAGCCATTCTGCTTTTGCGTCTTAATTAACTCACCAGTAGTATAAGTAAAGTTTATGGAGAATATCATTCAAAGTATAGTTAGTCCCAAATCTGTTCACCAAATCTTTCAGAATTCTGCAAAGGAGGTGTCAGAGCTTCATTATTCATATCTAATAAATAGATATACCAAAAGACGGTCATTTTTCAATACTGGATGATCAACGTAATTGACACTTCATAGTCTAGTAGCCTAGCAGTTTTTATTTAACACCTGTATTGTCAGAGGTGTACATTCTTTTGTCTGTATTTCACTAAACTCGTCCTAATTTGATACGTGTAATGATACCTTACTATCTAATAATGATAATAACAATTATCATTAATAATAATTTAATTTCTCATATTGTACTGTCTCACTAGGAGAACTATTATATAGAACACAAGATCTAATTCCGTTAGATAAACTATTTAAAACAAGTTATATATTAAATTCTAATTCAAACGTCTTTGCAGATAACTTATATTTCTTAAATCCAATTCAAACCAACACACCAATATCACCGAAAAGAAAGACTGCAGTTTCAAAAGCAAAATTAATAAAATAGTAAATAACATATTGCCGTATTGTAAATATTTTAAATTGTTATCTTCTTGTGTCGATCTTTAACTTTTTCCTATTAGTTGATACTGTGTTGTGAAAAGAAAACGCCCAAAAAACTCACGGCTACTCTTTTAAACTACCTGTAGTTATTACTATATTTATTAATATTTAGATTACAAAACCTTAGTAACTTTTATTTTCTTTACATGATTTTAAAATAAATAACGGAATAAAAGAAGATCTATGTCGTCAACACAAAAGACGAAAAATAAAACGATAATCGTCTTGTGTTATATTTATATATTTTGATACGACATCCACGCTACATGTTAATATTATTGAAAATACCCTGTAAATTGCACGTGCATAATAACTACAGATGCCTCGAATATTCGACGGAATATTCGCCTGAATACCGAATACTGGAAAAATGAACATCGAATAGTAAAAGAATGCATGATAATAGGGTTTAAAGTATGAAATTGCTGTTGTATAGTAATAGATACTTTAAATTTATCTTTTATTAAACTTTTATCACATGATACCTATAAAGTTCTTTTAAAAAAATGTGCAACATTTGATTTTCGACTTTGAATTGTTTTTTTTTATTCAGCGTACACGTGAAATATGGATACTTCTAAAATCTGAGTCATTTTTGAATACGAGTTCGGACGCGGAACTGATGTGGCAGAAACGACTCGCAATATCAACGCTACGTTTGGAACCAGACTGCTAATGAACGCACTGTACGTTTTTGGTCTTCAATATTATTGCTGCATGCTAACTCAAGATCTCACACTGCACAAGAAACCATTGTAACTCTACGGGAGCTGCACTTAAAAACCATACGTCATCCTCCGTACTGGCTAGACCTTGCTCCAACGGACTACCTTTTTTTCTTGATTTTGACAATTTTCTAGTAGGCAGTACAAAATGTTTTCACACAGTTTGTCGGATTTAGATCCCCAAAAATCCTTGTAAAATTATAATTTAAACGTAATTGAATTAGAGCAGAGATTACAGTTAAATTTATCAATCGTATAATGTAATACCAATTTGAGTTCAAAATAACGACAATGAGATCCTAACGACAAAATCAGTTATATAACTTCCAAATTGAGTGAAATAATTTCACAAGGCTTAAAAACAGATTTGATCTGTAAACGACGTGCCCGTCAGTTGTTAAGCCGACATCTTTTATACGAGCCGTTCAAACAAAAGCGAGGCGTCGGAGCTAACTTAAGCCTTTTGTTCGTTAATTCCTTAGATGAACAGTGTGCTTCCTTCGATTGTAGTATGCTGCAACCTATTCAACGTTCTTTACTTATTTTATTTTGATAGCGTTTGTTTTCTGTTGTCATGTTTCTGATCTTAACAATTACATAAAATTTAAAGAGTCCTTAAACAATAATGTTTAATTAAAAACATTGCACTGCAGATTTTAATCTTCATGGAAATAAAAAGTAAAAACTTTTTTTTAGCTAATATGTGGTTAATCGGATTTCTCTTAGATCGAAACGGCTCATCCAGGAAAACACAAATCGACTACCACACACGACACCATTAGCGAAATATATGCAATACCAGCGCACATATTTCGCTGCAGAACAACATTTGAAAGGCGGAAAGGTATTACTCTAGGCCTAAATGTATTGCTACTAATGCTACTACTGCTTTTTCTAGTATTAAAGACACTTATACATATTTACCATTACGTAGGGGATTTATTTAAATTAGGTATAAAGTTCATATATGAGGTATTTATATTTTTTATATGATAAATTCGTAACCAAGTATTCGTAAGCAGTGTACGTACACCATAGGAGCCCCGTATTGTCTTGACGTCATAATGACGAGAGGCGAAAACGTAACAATACCGGATTAACAGTTGACGCTTTATAAATATTCATCTCGACTGTATTAAATTCGAGAGCCTTTTCGAAACAGTGTGTTTGTGCGACAGATGTGTCCCAGAAAACTTTGAAACAATAACGCTTGCATTTGTATTAGATACCTTAGAAACGTGAATGTTTTTTTTATTATTTACGTGAAACTTTAATTTCATTCAACAAACAATTTAAAAAAAAGAGAAATTATGTGTAACCATTGACATTATAATAGGATTCTTGTAAATCCTTCAAAGTACATAATCTAGACATACATACATAATTCAATAAAGAGCCAGACTTGTTGGTAGAACAAAAAAAAGTTTTTTTTTATTTTTAATATATATAAAATGTATATAGTTTTTTTTTTTAATAAATACTATAAAGTTTACAAATATGAGATTACCCTTAGATATAATAGATTTCCATATGAGCAAACATTTAGTGTTTTTATTATTTTTTGCCTGATGGTGGCGGATTAAGAACACGGAGTGTCAACCACCCCTAATTTATTTAATCAAAATATTTACACCCTAGCAGCACTGCAAACAGAAGAAAAACTTGACACAAACCCTATACTCGTAAATGATGCTAAGGTATTCTAAGGAGAAGCCTATGTTCAGCAGTGACCTATTAAAGAATGTTTGAACATTTTTCTTATTAATATTGCTTAAATATTAATTATATGGATTGGTCTAGCCATTTAAAATGTCTCCGTGGTTTTACGGTACATTAATGAACAAAAGTTTTTAATATAAAATAAAGTTGTGTATATTTTTTAAGTACTTGTCACATAGACAATAATTATCTATTACAATTAGACATCTCTCGGTAACCTTTATTTTATCAATGTTTATCATCGAACAACTTAGCAAAGTGATTTTCACTGGTACTTCGACAGGCCAACAGGCCCTATCCCAGGGGAAAATCACTTCCCCCCTCAATCGCGACGTGGCGGCCCAATTTCGTCTTAATGCAATCAGGCCGCCAACCTATCCCCTACCGCAGCATTCAATCTGCCACCAGAGGTCCCCACTCTCTGGCGGCCCGCGGCCCCGTCGGCGGCTGGTATGGTCGCCGACCATACCAGCCGCTGACCTCTACGCTCGGGTGTGGGCTATCCGCTGGATGCATTAAAACTGCCCTAGCGAGTGTCTTTATTTTTTTCCGCGACATAGATATCATATGTTTTTTGTCGTAATAGAACATACTTTCCTTTCTTTTAGCCAATTCTGGTCGCTCTTTCTAGATTTCTTTACCGTCGAATTGTGCCCAGTAGAGGACCGAATTGATAGTTACGTCAGTTACGTGACAAAGTTTATGAAGATCTAATATCAATGTATAGTATCGATAACATCGATTATTAATGACTGAGCTACTTTTGGTTTACACCGTAACGATTATCTGTCAAACCTGAGAAGATTACCTTACCATTATACATTCAAATCGTAATAAAATAGTTACTACAACAATATATAAATTGCCAAGCTTTTTTAAACTTTAGAAACAGTATTCAAACAACGACGAATAATGAATTTAGTTGTAAAACTAGAACCTTTTTAAAAGCAACACTATCAACGAAATAGTTAGTTTATTAGACGGCCTGAGCTTACCGTCCTCCATAGTGAGGTAGTGGAGCGCACTATCGCGGTATCTTTACGCTTGGCCGAGTGGAAGCCTTCTGCTCCATCACACGCGTCGATCGCTTACGCACTCAAAGCTGCCACACTACTATTCTATTTTAAAATATTTATAGTACTCATTATCTTTCAAGTGACAACCGAAACTTACTACCGAATTTCTCAAAATAGTAGATAAGAAATTATGAAAAAAGTTTCTAAACACAAATATATGTAACTAAATGTGTTGTACAGATATGATCCAAATGTTTTTTTACAAAATGTTACGCGATATGTTCATCACATCACATCACATCAACAGTCTTTAAAAGTACACTGCTGGACATAGGCCTCTCCTTACATTAGAAAGGAGGTTTTGGCCTACTATGCCACGCTGGCCAAACGGGTTGGTATAGGGTTTGTTTCAAGTTTTCCTTCTCTTTGCAGTGCTGTTGTCCTGCGTAGTTTGCTCCCTTAGTCGGCTCTTACCGACACCCATGGGATGAATTCGGGTGGCGACACTCCGTATTCTTAATCCTTCACCACACGGACGCAATATTTTCGCCAGTTGTGATCTTATTATTTATTTATTTTTCAATTATATTAGTTATACATGAGTATCGTCATCGTCGGGAGTAATCGTTATCGGGTGTAATTATTGAGTTAAACTAACTTATATTATAACAGGTACATGGTTTAATGTCATATTTGAAATAAAATGTCCAAACTTCATAGGAAATGTCTATTATTCATTTTACGGACATTCGAAAAGCTGTTGTGTCCACATAGATTTGTAACGCAATAGATACTAGATACAAATGATTCAACCTAATTAAGGTAATTAATATATTATATCGTTAATCATACGTCATAGGTGTACATCATTAAAGCGATAATAATAATATGCCCTACTAACGGTAATATGAACTAAATATCAATATTGAATCAAGCTTCTACGTCAAATACAAGCCATTTATGAGAGTGCACGACCTACGATATTGTTTACAAATAATTAATTGTCGAATGCAACTGTGGCTGTTGATATTGACGTAATAAATGCTATGGTATATTCTATCCACATAAATAAATACATTTCTGACAGTAATAACTCCGATAGTCGAAATTGCACCCTATCACTTTACGGATAAAATTCAAAGTGAAAATGACATGTTTTTGATATTATAGTGTACTGTATAAAACGTTAACGGACAGTTTCAAACGGACGTATGTACAAAATTTAAAATGGAATTAATTTTATTCATTGGGAAATAGAGAATATATTGGCTTGGATTAGTTAAACGATCTTGTGTGTGACAGTACAGCCGAACACCAGCCCCATGTTATTTGACATTGTGCTTTATGCGTTAGATGCCAAAGTTTAGTTTACGTTGTGATAGTCTGATCATAAGTGAAGTTTGAGTGCATGTATGCAAGGGGTGATACAGGGTGTAGGATTCAGTGCAACGCGTGCCCGTGAATAATGCGTCACTAACGGGCGATTAATGTCCAGTTCACCCGATCGGTCCGTTTTTTACTGAGCTTACATTCAATTAAACAGCTTTTAAGTTTAATATTGCCTTTGCAATGTTGACTGCCCAAAGATCATGAAATTTTTCTGTGCCATTCTAGTTTATTTATTTATTAGGTATGTTTGCTAACTAGGCTTACTTAATTCTTAATATTTACTACACTACAGTGTAGTGTAAAACTAAACATTAATACCAGTGCTAAGCGTAACTTGTTTTATTACATATGTATTAAATGTTACAAATAACTTATATATCTAATCTCACAGAAACATCAAAACCAATTTTTTCAATTAATAGGGACGGAATACACAACCCAGATATTGCCGTCGAATGTTCAAAAACAATGTCAAATATGTCATCGATCTAGTTGCATTGGCCACAGGATTCAGAAGATCATCTACTACAGCTTAGACGTGATCTTCATAGGAATTAAAATTATATAACTTGGTATGACTTTTATATATTCAACTATTCTGTAATAATAATATTTTGAAACTGTAATCAAATTCTCAATTTCAAAACAAGAATGACAAAATAGTTCTAGTGTTCATAATACATCCCCATTAATGTTTTTTGTGTAACGAGAGGGAGCTTATGTAATATTCGTTATTATGAATAATTAGTGGCGTCAAATCCCAGTTAGCGACTGGAAATTGGCTTAGGATTAAAGTAAATGCCAAACTGTAAATCAATGAAGCCTGTCTAGTGAGGTTAATCAAATGTAGCCACTGGAGCTTAAGAGAATGCGAAAGGTACAGTCGCTTATAAACTCATTGTATACCGATGTATTTATTTTTATGGTATAGATGCAAAAGAGGTGGATAATTATGGAACGTATGTGTACGTACCATAATATATGATTGTAAACCTTATTATATAATTATTTTGGAGCGCAATAGTTTAAAAATTAGTATGCAAAAGAGCTGTCACTCTAATGTGAAGATCAAAGTTTAAGAGTACATGGAATTTCTAATTTCTTTAAGTCAGTTTCACAACTAAAAACAAATGTAGTTTTGAACAGAAATAAACACGATAGCTGCTTTTACTAGATATTTTTTTAATGCCATAAGGGTAATGGAAGGGTAAGGATGATAAGACAACGAGGTACATTACACCCTTTTTTTTTTTTTTTCCTTGCGGAAATCCCCTCGGATACCACCTATCGGTGGCATGTCGGACTCGAACCGACTAAAACCGCACGCCTTCGCCGGGTACTAATAGCCGGGGAACCAGGTATACCCTAGAAAGGAAGTCCCTGGTGCCCCGACATACCTCGGGTCATCTACAGACGAGTAGACGACCCCCCCCCCATGTGGGAACCCCATGTTCCCTGTGCTCCCTGGAAGCGAGCGCGCTTCACAACGCGCTCGCCGCCACCCCGGCCTGCTTCTGCTAGGGTGACAGATGGCCTCACCTGTCACCCCCAGGCCTGCGCTTATGTCCTCCATAAGCGCAGGCCTGGGGGTGACAGGTCGTTCTGCGACCTCCGGCGCCTGAGTCGCCTGCGCTGCCTGGCCCGTGCCCGGGCCTGGCGGGCCGGGAGAGTTCTAAACCTCTCCCGGTCCCGCTCCGCCGTCTCCTTCGCGAGCATAACTTGCTCGCAGAAGGAGACGGCAGAGTTCCACGCACTCTCGCTCCGCACGATAGCCGCAATCAGGCTATCGAGCGAGAGAACTCCCACTCCGATGGCCGCCACGAGGTCTCGCCTCTGCTCAACCCACGCCGGGCACTCTGCCAGCGTGTGGAGAGCCGTGTCCACGGCCTGGCCATCGCAGTGGTGGCACTCAGGCGTTGGCTCCTTGCGGATCAGACACAGGTGATCTCCGAAACATCCCTTCCCAGTGATCAACTGCGTCAATCGGTATGAGAGGGTCCCGTGACGCCTCTCGAGCCAATCCTCCATAACGGGTCTTACCGCCGCGATGACGGCGTGCCCGGCGCTCGGTTGCCCGAGTCGTTCCCTCCACTCCCCTATGATGACCTGGCGGAGCTGGGATTTCCGGTCATCGATTTCTCGAATCTCGGGGCATCGACCCAACTTCTGCGCCTCCTTGCACCACTGATACAGAGCCGCAAGGGCTCTCGCCTCCAGGTCCCATGGTGGAGTTCCGGCCAGGAGACTCGCCGCCTCAAAGGAGATCGTGCGGTACCCCCTTATGATCCTGATGGCCAGCATTCGCTGCGGTCGTCGCAGTATCGCGACGTTGCTGGCCTTTAGGGCCCCCGCCCATACTGGGCACCCGTAAAGGGCCATGGACCGCACAACCCCCGAGTAGAGTCTCCTGCAGGAGTCATCGGGTCAGGTACATTACACCCTCACAAATTATTTTTGCTTATCCGTAATAGATATAGAAACTAGAAGATGGGTATTTTTTAAATTATGATGCTTATTGATGAATATTTTATTTTAAACGAGTTTTGACATAGAAGTATCAAAAAGAAAAAATATTTTGGGTATAAAAAAAATATAAAGATATGTCATTAAATATTATTATATAAATAATAACAGTTGTGTGCTTACCTGTCCAGAATAATTAAGCACCATGTGGGCACATTCCTGGGATACCGGCGCGCCGTCAGTATTATACAGGCAGTCCATTGCAACGAGCTTAATACGCAATTGACCACTGTGGCTTACCGTAACACGGTAAAGGCCATCCATTTGGACCCATCGCCATTGAACGGAAGGCTTTGAGGAGGGATGAAAGTTTAAACTATATCATAAAAGGAAGACGTGTGTAGTAAAGTCAGCTTGAAGCTATTTGTATCATTTAAGTCTAGAGGATTATCGGTTTTTACATTTTTGTATATTTGTAATTAATTAATAGCGTAATAAATTATAATTATACTGTCGTAATTAGTAGAAATGAACTTTATGATAGTTAAATGTTTAGGTTGCATGTATTTCCTACTTAACTATTCGAAGTAAGGTGACTGCTTTAAAAAGGAAACCAATAAGATGGCAATTTTAAACACGTAAACTCTATCTAATGAATTCTTTAAAAAAACGTTGAACAGACAGCAATACTAAAAATAACACAAAAAATTACAAATCCAGGTCATCATCATCATCAACAGCCTTTAACAGTCCACTGCTGCACATAGGCCTCTCCTTAGTAAGGAGGTTTTGGCCTAAATTTAAAAACCCAGGTAAAAAACTAAAATAAGTGCGACCCTCAATGTAACAGGTAACATTATAATAGCAATAGATACCTTCTCGTCTGTAAGCAATTGAAACTTTATATGTTTAATAAATCTAATATTGACATTATATTCCAATATTTTGTTTATCTGATATAATCCAAACCCAATGCCATTGGAAAATTTACATCGCACTATAATTCTGCACTTTCTTCACAAACCGCCTTGCTAGAGGAAAAGGCAGGCCAAACTATGAATTTTGAAGAAATAGAAACGATCAAAATTCTACTACATTTTAAAATTAACATCTTTTATTATATTCAAAGTTTTAAGTGCCTACATACATATATAACAAAATATCTATTTTCTTTCATGTATAATGTAAAGTGCTTTACTTGTTAGACAAAAGGGGCTTCAAACATTAAAGTCTTTTCATCATACAGACACAATAGCCCCATAAAGAGACATCCCTTCGACAGTGAAAAATGACACTCATCATTTCAACACCATTTTTATGAGCACAATTTCTTTCGCATAAAAATAAAAATCGGCGCGTCTTTATAAAAACATCTCTTCAATTGTCATTCATAGCAGCGATATGCGTATTTGTCACCACCATGCCGGTCGCGGGTCGCGTTCCAAATATAAAAATGCAATTTTAAACAAAAATCCAGCCGCCAGATTCGTACCCTCACAATAAAAAAATAAATGCGTAGAAACATGCACCAAACTTTTATTTGCCAGACATTGTTCAACTTTTATCATGGAACTGCTAGAAAAGATGTGTTTGTAGTGTGTGTGATTTCATAGCGCTGGTACTCTTTTTCTAGTTCGTTTATTTTTTACTATAGTAAGGAGAGTACTTTTATGTTCTTGTAGTTAGATTCTAGTATTTCTTTTTTCGTTCTTAACTGTATGCACTACCGACCCCGTGGCAACAAGGCTATAACATCACCAGATTTATTTTATACTGTACTAAATATTTTCCATGAGCTTTTAGAATAATTAAAAGATTTTTCTTTGAAGTAGTACTCGTATATAAAATTGGTAAAAAAACAGAAAGGTTTCGATGAAGAGAACTCCAAATCCTTTAAAGACAAGATCGCTTAATAGCCCATTATCAACATATAAATATTATATTTTTGTAAGTTTACAAAGTGCATAACATTCACCAAACGCAACTGATTTATTAAAAAGCACGGAAGAGTTCGCTTATCCAGATCGTAGTTATTATCGGTACAGCTCAATACCCAATTTTAAATTCATTAAAACAACAGCTTTTTTTCACACCGAAAATATAATTAGGTTCAAACTAACTGCCCTAATAATTTGTATACATAATTATTTACAAATAAAGTTAATAATAGCGTGTAGATCACGATAGCATTTAATATTAAAGGCCTGATAATAAGCCTTCATCCTAATTCACCTGTCTGCCGCGTTAAGAAAAATTGAAGACACTTATAAATATTTATTTAAATGCAAATAAAAATATTCATGAAGGTATTGGATTTCCACCCAGTAAATTATATGTGTATATATTTAGACTACATATTTAAAAATTCTCCCAATCTCAGGCCCGAGGATGAGTATACTGTAAATTGAGGATACTATACTATGAATTGAATTGCTTGCACAAACTCACTCATAAATGAATAAATAAATATTTTCGGACATCTAACACACAACGCCATTTAGGATCAAACTAAGCAGAGCTTGTACTGTGAAAGCTAGATTGACTGATAGAATACTTACGAACTTGTTTTTGTAAATAGATACATATTATACGTATAAATCACCCGAAACAAATATTTGCAGATCACACAAACATTTACAGCACAGCAGTCGCATACGCCACTGCACCACCAAAGCAGTTAAATAATAATAAATGATGTTGGTTTTGCATGTATGCGCAGACATTCTTTATCAATTAAACGAGCAGTTGAAGAGGATAAAGACGATGAATCTGTTGGATTTTTTAAAAATTGTAACCTTATAACACTTATCAACTATTCCTAGGTATGTGTAATGTGCTCATCATCAAAGTGTTGTGCCTATCACAAAAGAACTAACCCATAACTCTGTCATATTCTACTAAACGGAACGGACATAACTTTGATTTCTTTGATGAATATTTAAAACCTTTTTGAAATATATTTAAAAAATATTAAATTATTTAGTAGACATGGGACAAAATCACAGTGACTTGTGATTTACCATTCGATTTTTGCATACGTAGGTTAGGGTTGCTTGGTAGGTAGGTTAGACGCTATTTAACAGTAAATCTAGTATTTTTAAAGTTATTATGTAGGGAATGGTAGCTATTTACTAGTATAATAAAATAATTAGTAGATTTATTGTTAAAGAGGCGAAATAGGATCTTTATGCATTGTCTGAAAACAGCTTATTGGCAACAACGCGTGAGTAAGTACGAACCCTAACCTACGTACGAAAAAACCGAATGATAAATCACCGTTCATTCCTGTTCACCGTGATTTTGTCCCATCTATATTATTTAGTATTAAAATGAGATACTCAATCAGATAGTTCAGTTCAGTTATTGTTTATTTTCGGCTTCAATTAAGCCTCAAATTTGTATCTAAACGTCACGGTGCGGTACAACTTTGTAACAAATAACAGAACATGAAGAGCTGTCACAACAAAATAAACTTTACGATGTAATTTAAAAAAAAACCGATACCAAATATAAATACAATCACCAATAAATTTGATTCGTGATACAAAAGCGAGCCGAGGTTGTCTCGCGGGAGGGCTCTGTGTACGAATTTGGTATTCACTGCGTCGTCAAGAAGACATCAGAGGCAAAGTAGCAAAATATTATAATAGCATAATGGTGTCAGGTGGCGTTGTTCTGTAGGGAGCTGCTTTTACAAACACGATGGCATTCAGTGAAGGGACGTGAGGTGTCGAAATTAACTGTCGCTATCGATAAATACGGACTAAAGCATAATACATTTTTTTTGCGAAATCATACATAGTACTCGTATATTATATATAGTATAAACTGTATGATATAAACATACTGCATTAAAAATGTTAAAATGCAATAATGTAATGAATGTACGTAAGTAAAATTTCACGTTTTAAATATACAAGTGGTGAAAAAATAGACTTTAAAAATTATTCTGATTAATTTTAATAAATTTATACAGTCCAGTGGTATAATGCAAGAGTTGAACATTTCTTTTTATTTAGCGTGTAACTTAGTCCGATTTCAATTTGAGTTGAAATCAACTTCTATCAGATCCTTCAAACTGGAGTTAAAGTCAACATTATTTTCACAGTAGAAAATTTCTTTGGCTGTTCCGATAGCCCTCAATTGGACGACGAAGACTGCGATGCAAATAAGGCTAACAAAACTCCAGACGCTCTTGGCAATTGTTATGAAATATTATAAACTTAGTTAATTGTATTTTAATGTTCCAGGCCAATATCGATAAACGTTGGACATCACAAGGCGTTCTGCTGCACTGCCAGGGCACACACTAAGCTGGGTGTAGGCTCGTGATATGAAAACGAAGTGACGTCACAATCCAGCCACTTCACTCTACAAAACATCCATACAACTCTGTACAAGTTCAGTTTCAGTTTTATTGCTCGTCGGATTGTCGTGTGCTTAGTTTTATTGCACTCCCGATGTTTAGATACCGCCTCTGCGGCGTGAATTCCAAACAGCTCGGAATATTCATGTACGGGAAATCAACGCCGCTACACTCAAACAAAGCTTTTTATTACTGTTTGGAAACTATCAACGTACAACGCTATCTACGTCATATATTCAAACGTTTCAAAATGTATAACATTTTATATGAATTAATTCAAACTAAATGAAAACCACGAATGTGTTTACTCGAATAATAGTGATTAGGTAAAATGCAGGAAAACGGCAATTAAGAATGAAAAATGATCATTACGGTCGTTTATAATTAAAAAGCAGCCATTCATATTCGTATGTGTAGGCGTACTAGCCTGTTTCGACTTTGATTAATATTCGACCTGACGGGACGAACCGTTTGAAGGTGTAGCGAAATGATCATTAATTCATAAGTGCTTTATTACTTTTACTATAATGAAATGATTTGCATGTCATATTATAACGATGTCACAAACATTAGAAAAAATGCATAAACATGTTTTTAAACAAGCGTAAATTACGTATTTCCTATATAGAATACATATTCTTTTTTGTAAATTTACAAATTTACAAAAAAAAAGTTTCTAAGTATTCTATTAGTCAATCTAGCTTTATCAGTCAACTAAGAGGAGCTTATACTAAATAAGCTCTACTTAGTTTGAAACTAGATGGCGTTGTCCGAAATATTTTTAATATTTTTATTATTAGTTTGCACTGTCGGATTGAAATGTATAAAATGCTGTTATTTTGAAAGAGATTTACAGGAAATAAATAATTAAACGTCATGTTTAAAAAGAGGAGAAAGACAATGGTAAAAAGAGTTTTTAACTTATTTTTAAATGTCATCTTCAATTCTTAAATATAATAACATATTATTTACAATTTTGTTTAAAAACAATAACCATTTCATGACTATCTGTAATTGATACCCTACACATAGAGGAAATTTAAAAATTAAGTGACTCTTGTTAAAGCAGTGGATTTACTTATACATTTACAAATTTCGTCCAATAAAGTCCTTCGTCCTGTTTTAGGACGATAAAAAGTAACAAACACAATAGAACACACACACAAGATGAACCCATCACAATGGATATGTGTGTAATCCATATCAGTCAAGTTTAAATCGCAGCGACAAACGAAAATGTCAACTTATAATCTACGTAATTAAATGAATGTCAGGCGGGAACAAAGTAGGGTCGTCAAGTCGCCACATGTGCATTGTTGTTATTTTGACAAAAATATTTTGATCACTATTCTCCTAATGAAATCAAATTTTATTAATATCGTAATGGTAATATTGACATATCACATATAGCCGTTTGATCCCAATCTGTGCTATGATAACCAGACGATGAACTTAGATACCTGTTTATATACATTACAACCAGACATATAATTGTTTGTAATCGAACCCATGACCCCTGGTTCAGTAGTCAGAATCCGTATATAAATCCGTATACTAATCCGTATACTAATTATTTTATCTTGTTTACACTGAAAGTATCACTGCAAAAAGTGCCAGATTGAAACAAAACTCTTTATCATAGAATAGGACGAATAGGATTATTAGGAAGTTTTGTTCTCATCATATCCATAAAATAGTTGTTGCAATATGATCAAGTGCAAATCTCATCACTTACATAGTTTCAAAGATTACAAAAGTTTTCTATTACAAGAAAGTGTTTTTAAGCGGAAGGAAGGTTTGTTTTTCCTAGAGAGTGTTTAAGAGATTTTCTTTTATATATAACAGCAGTTTAATACTTAAATATGAAAATTTTCATATATTACCAGTAAAGATAACACATTAATAAAAATACAAATAAAAAATAATAATTTCAGGAATCTATATTTATAGCAAAATTTGTTTTAAACCATCATTATATAAAATAGATAATTGAAATTTTATACATAGAATAAGCTATTACAAACGTTCAAAGATTTTCACAGCAGTTGGTATTATCTGCGTATTTGCATAGCACAAGCTGCATCTTACACTGATGTGTAGACAATCGATAATACATGGCTCTAATAACAATACTAATACTACTCCTTCATAATTTAAGCATATATTTGAAATTTCACACAACAGTACTTATGTAAGTAAACTCTACGATATTTTTTGTACATTAGGCAACCCTATCTTACAGGAGGCCATAATGTGTCGTCGTCGTCGTCTGGTCGTGAAACTTGATTACGATATAAACGTTACCTTACATGAAATTTTTGCTATTAGTTTACTCACTATAGTAACATGCGGTTTGAAAGTAACACTCACATCATATCAATAGCCTTTCATTCAATAGCCAATAGGCTCTCCTTAAAATTAAGGTTTGGTCTACTATAGTAGTATAGTCTAATACAGTTTTAAAGTAAGTCTTTGTTAAAAGTTTGATACTTCTTAGTTGATTTAGTAGGTAGTCGTTTAATATTGTTGATATCTTAAAGGTGTATTTTCAAAGACCATAATACTGTAGTCTTGACTCTTGTTGTTATCCGTCAACGTTGCGGCAAGATGGCATCTTCAGTGGCGATGTTTAAGTATTTCTTCAAAAAAATGAGAAGAAATCTGACACAACCTAGCTTTATATTGGTAAATAAATGCGTAAAAAAAAGAAACAGTTTTAACTAAAATTCAATCACAATTTTCTTCAAAGAACTGACAACTGAAATTTTCTTGATGAATCTTGGTGTTAAAAGATGTATGACATTAACTCCTAAGATTCACATCACGAACATCGCGAATTAATTCTTGCTAAATGAATTATTCCTTCCCGTCGAGGTGGCGTCCTCTATTGACATAGCAAACTTGCTAAATAGTTTCGTTCCCACTGCTATTATTGTTCGGAAACTGTCGCATAAGTTAGATGTGGAGTGTGTCTGCTGACACAATAGTTTAGTAGTTGGTTAAATTTTCCTTTGTGAAATCTTTGCTGCAATATTTCGTGGATGATTTTATACACTTAGGACAATGTTTATCGAATTACTGAGTCTGTAGACTTGCAGTTTGTCGGTATCTTTTTCTATTAATGGCGACAAACCGAAACTATGTGTATATATATATATATACCGAAGTACATCAACTTCTTCGATACCTAATCTCTTAAAAATCTGTGGTCTTTAAGCGACCAACTTCAAATAATAACTTTTTTTCAACCAACTTATTGAATTAATTTTTTCCTTGCCCAAATGCCAAAAAAAATAGTTAAAGAAGTCTGTTACGCGCTATAGCCACACGTGACACGTCGTTTTGAAACAAAGTCAGATAATTATGTGTTTACTATGATTACAAGGAGTTACAAGAATAATAGGGAGCTTTTGAAACCTCCAGTTTCAAAATAAAAGCTCAAGGTGTAAAGACACTATGCACTTGATACTCATTGCAGCTGATGCAAGTTTAGACAAAACTATAGTAATGTTAAGAAAATGAGGAACTTCCTTATTTGTACTCGCAATATATTTAATTCGAAATAGTAAAGAAGTAAAAATATTTGTAACAAATATAGCATTAAACAAAACAAATTTATCTGTCTCTAAAAAAAGCTGTTTGGTGGTGTCATGCACTTCTCATCACTTGAGAGTTTCTAGATCAATTTAAATAACTTTTTAATTAAATGTGTAAATAATAAGCTGAAAAAGATTTGTAGTGTAAAAAATTGACCGCTGTCTAGAAATATTCAAAATTAGGGAAGGTATTTTTTATATTAAATGCCAATAAAATATAGAAACTCTGACAAGACAAAATCTGTCGGGTCAACTAGTAACAATATAGTATAAAATAAATAAAGTCAATATTTTAATGAATGCGCATTGTTTCAAATAGTAAAAATATTTACCCAAGTGTCAAAGTTACAGATTCAAGTTGAATTATTTTCAATAGACTACTGATTAATGTGCGTCATCCCACGTGTGTTTAAAAATTTAAGTTCCTACGGTTTCGTTTTTATAAACTTATATTGCAGTGACGTAAGATTTAACACTCAAACGTACCTACTATATTTTTGAGAGTTACAAGTAAATATAGGAAAGAGTTTTATCAAGACCTTAAAAGTAGCCTTTTAAAAATACTTTTCATCTTAATATCTAATATAAAATAACGAAACATATAATTTTCACGCCAAATTAGTTAAGGGAATCATCCCCACAGTCGTATCAAGCATTAGTTAGAAAGCGGCTTTGCTGTTAGGATCTCCGCCGTTCCTAAAACCCAATTAATATGCAAATAATATGGAGGATTTGACAAGGGTGCAGTGCAAGGTGCAGGAAAATCTAGACCGTTTTGAAATAACACTGTCTTGAACGTAGACTTCAAATTAGTGGAAGTGTTTAGGTTTAGTTATAGTAATAAGTTTAGTTATAAGTATCATTTTAGTTTTCAGTCAGGAACGGATGCTAAGTAAAAAACAAGTGTGTTCTTAGCTTAGCATCTGCGACTTTTTTGCCAATACCTTCGTTGTTTTTATCACTGCATTCGTATTTTGCAATTCTAGTACCTATGTATCTACTTGTTTGTTTTTTTAATACTGATCCCTTTCACAAATTAACTAACTTTTAAAAGTGCAGTGAGCTGCTGATCTGCGCATGGCATTAAAATTCCAAACTACATTTCTCTTAAATATTTAAGAGTGGCAGTTGGGGTGGCAGTGGCAGCATTTGCAGTTGGGGTTAGTAGTTGTGCACACAAACATACTGCGGCCAGTCAAGCAAACGGTAGAACAGGCGTCATATATACGTTTGCTGTCGCTATCAAACGTGTTATGATTACCGTAAAATTGTAATACAAACTGTACATTGCATATAAATTATACATTACAATTGCTCTCGTCACTCAGTCAGATGTGAGAAAAGAGGTGGTCAGTTAGTCCTAATATACCTACAATAAATTAATAGGGTCAAATTTATTTATTAAGCTTGATTTTTAGGGGTATTTAATTGAAAATTAACCATAAATAAAATGGTCAGCCAACCATATTGTGGAACAACTCCCGTCCCGTCAGTCAGCCAAAAACTCGTTGTCCCGTTAGTTAGACAAAACAAAAAAAATATAATACACAAATTTTATCCACTTTGTAAATACTACTTTCAAAACTATACTGATGCTGTCAGCAAAAAAATCATTGTATTTTGGAATAAAAGACCTTATCATTTGTGGGGGACAAGGGTATCGATCCCTCTCTCTCTCTCTCCACGTTACATAGAAAAGGACAAACTCATGGTCCATGTTTTGAAAATTGTTTTTACGGCCGTTATAAGCCATATAAAATCCCGCTTTGAACTTTAAGAGTTGAGAAGTGACTAAAACCGCGGGCAAAACTTGTAGAAGACACTTATTGATGTTATTATTATGTAATACAGTTTTAAGAAAAATAATAAAATAAAAATTTTTTTTACAAGTTATACAGTAATGGAGTATATTGCGCAATGTAAACACAATGTGACGTCACGCACGACGATTGCAAAAGACACGTGCGTATGCTTTCGCCTTGTGCCAAAGTAGAGCACCTTTCACCTTCGTGATTACTTAACACGTAAGTTTGCAGTCGAATGTTTTATGCCTATCTCTGTGCCTTCGATAGCTCAGTTGGTAGAGCGGTGGACTGTAGCTGGTTAGAATTTGTCATCCATAGGTCGCTGGTTCAAATCCGGCTCGAAGGAGTTTTTTTTTATATGATTTATTTTCATTGTTAAACTAACACGCGTATTTACATACACTCGTACACCTTCGATAGCTCAGTTGGTAGAGCGGTGGACTGTAGCTGGTAAATGTTTGTCATCCATAGGTCGCTGGTTCAAATCCGGCTCGAAGGAATGTTTTTTTAAATTATTATTTTTTATATTATTATTTTTATTATTATAGTTCTGTTATGGCCTACTGCCTGTGTAATGCATGGAACGAAAAGGGAAGGTAAATTGGGGTAAGCAAATTAAATAGAATGAAGAAGTTAAGGAACATACCCATACTACGTGACCCATTGTTAATAATTGTTAGTGATCACCCAATGGCGGGGTGTGCTCTTTTCATGTAGTAATTTATTGTAATCAATTTTTGCAAGTAGACAACAAAAAACGCGTTGCCAGAAATTATTGCAACTATTCCTTATCACAAATTTTGCGCTACGTTAAAGTAATAGGCTATTAGCAGAGTACTTTTACTCCATTAATATTTTTTCAAAAGTACTCTCCTCAGACATCAGTGTAATAGTTGTTTTTAATATTATTTTAGCATTTCAATTGTAATGTAATATATTTGAATGTAATAGCAAATTAGTCATCAATTTAATGTTTTAAGTAGTTTTGTTTCATAATTTCATCAGTGTCATCATCAAAATTTGCATGCTATCTAAATAAAGCGAAATGTATCTTGTGCAAGGCATGTAAAACATCAGGCATTGTGACAGAATATTATACGCGCTTAGTATTTAATCCAATGTTTAATTTCCGACCCTCTCCACCTTTGTACGTTCTTTCTAAGGAGAGGCGGTGATGATGACGATGATGATGTGTCTTGTGAACCTTGTAAACCACCTACTGTGACTACCATATTTTCTGCAATAAAATATTACTATTATTTTTACAAAATAATAGTAATATTATTATATAAGCGTGGTATAGTAGGCCGAAACCTCCTTTCTAAGGAGAGGCTTATGTCCGGCAGTGGACTGTTAAAGGCTGTTGATGATTTTTACAAAAACCTAATTTTGCTCATACTTGTCTTTATTAATACAACGCTTTATTAATACAATCATATAGGACATGTGATATTAAACCATTTATTTTTGTTACACAAGATACATCAAACATACAAGCGTACAAGGTACATTACAAAAACACGTAATTAATTTTATAATACATTTAGGCAAAGGCTACCAGCTCAGTTCGCACTGTGACATCAATATTGACTTCGTTACAAAAACCTAAGCCCTCCACCGCCCCTGTACTGTGCTGTGACCAAGCGTGGTATTTCGACAAACCTCTCTCACTTGAATGGATGACGTAGTATGAGCAGGTTTCTGTACCCTAACTTATTTACTCTATTTTGTATTTTACCCCGATTCACCTTCCCCCTTAGTTCCATAGCAGTTCCTAGCAGGTCATAAAAACCCCGCTAAAACCCTATGCATTAAACATTAAGTCGAACCTAAATAAAAATTGGGAAAAGATTAGTAAGTTGATGTTTTGTTAACAATGCAATGATATTATATCACGGAGGTGGTTATATAGAAAATATCTGGCAACATTATCATCTTAATATAAACTCAACTTATTTGGATTAAAAAGTTTCCAATGGCAACCATTGGTAGATAGACTCTTAGAACTTACCTATTTATTGTTTGGATTGATAAACTTTTTTAGAATAATTTATTAAATATACACAAATTTAATATAAGTAATTCATTTTCTGTGACTTAAATGATTTATATATGTCGGGTTCACTAAGACTCATTATTCAGTGTAAATTTTAAATTTCTTACATATCTCACTCACGCATTAATCCCAAAAGAGGAATGCATATTTGAATTTAAACACCCTCATATTGCCAATTCTCGTCATAGAAAGCCAAACCAAGCCTCGACCGCTGTACGAAATACGAAAATATAAGAAAATTGGGCGTTTATTAGGCAAAATATATTGCTTCTACACATGGATTAGGCAGGATACCAATATCAGGGTCGCATACCTATTTGATCATCTAATTCTTAATGTAGTAATGAAGTATTCACAAAACATTCAGTAGTTTAAAATACTCCTTGAAGTTCCTATTTAGCAATGTAGTTTTATTTTTTTCAGTGTGCTTGTTGACAACGTCACATAGACATACGTCAAAACAATAAGTAAAATGTTATTAAAGTTGCAAAAGTAATAATGATAACTGAAATATAATCCGTCGTGTTCTTTGTCCGAACACAATTGTCTAATACGAGACGATGGGAAGAGACCAGATGGAATGTCGTTACTACCATGAAAGATGGTAAAGGAGACAGCAAAGGGTAGAGGACGCAATGCGGAGACACTCTTCCACCATCACAGATATCACAGCCTGTGATGCCGGCGCCGCTGCTGCATCCACAGAAAGCCTCAAACTTCGTAAATATAAGTTTAATAGAAAAAAAAAATCTTGAAATATTTAGGATCAAGACATATGTACTTCAAATTTATCATGTTTTTTTAATGTCGCAAGATTAGAATGTTGTGTGTTTTGCAAGTGCCGACAGTTTTAGTAAGTTAAAAATATATAGCGATGTACAAATTAAGAAAAGTTTACACACCTTCGATAGCTCAGTTGGTAGAGCGGTGGACTGTAGCTGGTTAAAATTTGTCATCCATAGGTCGCTGGTTCAAATCCGGCTCGAAGGAGTATTTTTATTACTTTTATTGTTCACTTTTTATTACTTAGATAGCTTCTTTACTCGATACAATTCTAACGAATTTCTTTGGTTTTCTTTAAATGACAGCTCAGTTGGTAGAGGAATGGACTACGGCTAACTATTTCTATTTATAGACTGATATCTATCAAAATGATTAACGCTAAGTGTAGTAACCTTACGGGGACGGACGGATTCGCTGTCTCAGAGTATGAAATCTATTGATGAGGACACCTCGGCAGGGTTAAGTTTCGAGCTAACAAGAAGCCTACTGTAATTGTTGTAGACTCTTTCTTACTGTTTTAGTGAATGAAGTACATATAATAAAATATTTGTGGTAAACTTATTAAAACAGTGGCCAAATGTATACATTAATAAATTAATCAATAAATATTTGCTATATTTTTAATGCTACATTTCAAGAGAAAGAAGACACCTATCCTAAATTAGTGGTTTTTAAAAGGGCCCAATAACATTTCTATCTTTACTCGACTTTCATACGTTATTGTAAAATTGACTCTATTCTTTTGCAATATAGCTTAATTTGTCGGTTCAAGCAAAAAATAAGTAGACTATAATACGCGCAGTCACAGGTAAGCCCCACCCTCCACAATGTGCACCTTTCTGAATTTCTTAAGCGTTGTTACTTTTTGCTGATTTGTATGTGCCTTCGATAGCTCAGTTGGTAGAGCGGTGGACTGTAGCTGGAATATGTTTGTCATCCATAGGTCGCTGGTTCAAATCCGGCTCGAAGGAGCATTTTTATTTTATCACCTTTTCTACTCGATACAATTCCAACAAAATTTCTTTTGTTTTCTTTATATGTTAGCTCAGTCGGTAGAAGAGTAGACTACAGACAGACATTAAGGGGATAGACGGATTCGCTGTCTCTGAAGTCTTTTGAGGTAAAGGACACCCTGGAAGGGTTAAGTTTCTACGGACACAAAGACAGCATTGAGTATGTGATCGGTACGAGCTAACAAGAAGCTTTCTGTTGTTGTAGTATCCCAGTTCATACTGTTTTAGTGAATGACAGTATAATAAAAAATTAAAGAAAAAATATTTATCATATTTAACACTATAATATTACTAGTTTTTTGCCCGAAACTGCGCCCGTGTGTATGTAGGTTATCGCGGTAAAACGTAGCCTATGTTACTCGTTGATAATGTAACTCTCCGTTGGTAAAAGAATTTTCAAAATTGGTTTAGTTGTTTAGGCGTGAAAGCTAACAAACTAACAAACATACTTTCACGTTTATAATATAAGTATGGATATTTTAATATTAAAAAAAAAGAGAAAAACAAACATAAATTTCAGTAATTTTTTAAAAGACCTAATAATATTTCTATCTTTACTCGACTTTTAAGCGTTATTGTAAACATGGCTCTATTCTTTTGCAATGCAGTTTTATTGTCGGTTCAAGCAAAAAAATATGTAGTATATAATTTGAATTTCTTAAGTGTTGTTGCATTTTACTTATTCGTATGTGCCTTCGATAGCTCAGTTGGTAGAGCGGTGGACTGTAGCTGAAATAATATATGTTTGTCATCCATAGGTCGCTGGTTCAAATCCGGCTCGAAGGAGTATTTTTTTTGCTATTATTTTTTCACTTTTTATTACTTACATCGCTTCTCTACTCGCTACAATTCCAACGAATTTCTTTTGTTTTCTTTGGATGAAGGAAATGGACTACGGCTGTAGCTGTTAAAGAAATGTCAGTCGGATACGTTTTAAAACAAACCTATTTATGTTTATAAAGTATGATATCTCTCAAAATTATTAACGCTAAGTGTAACAACGTTAAGAGGACGGATTCGCTGTCTCTGAAGACTTTTGAGATGAAGGACATCCCGGTAGAGTTAAGTTTCAACGAACACAAAGACATTAGGGACGATGTTTTACAGATTTATTGACGCCAGTATTTTTACTGCTTGTTAACCGCCTCTAATGTGCCTATGTGCGATAACATCTCAGTTTGCAAAAGTACAGCATGATTTAAGTCAGTCTAAACGCTAACTACTGTACAGCACATCACAAATTGTGTTCTTCTATAGTTGATTGATTTCATAAGGATTATTCCACAATGTCATTATTCCACAAGCAGCTTTTAAGCTGAAACATCAACTATAGACGTTTGTTTATTGTGGTGTTGTTTACAAATACTAGGATTCTTTTAAATATTTATATCATTATGTTGTTATTATTTTATTCTAAATACCCTTTGGAACAACTAGGGCTATAAATCACAGCACCAGGGACTTCCTTTCTAGGGTATACCTGGTTCCCCGGCTATTAGTACCCGAGACGGCGTGCGGTTTTAGTCGGTTCGAGTCCGACATGCCACCGACCACACCGGTGGTATCCGAGGGGATTTCTGCACGGAAAAAAAAGGGGCTATAAATCACTTTATTTGTTATTTTTATCTGTTCTACGATTATAGTTTGGCCTTTCAGAAATTTCTCAAAAATTACAGATTGCTTTCTGTGAAACTTCTACTTCAACAGAACGTTTTTCTTTATTGTTTTTTCGTTTGCTAATATCTTTATCATGCTGTTACTTTTTTAGTTTTGCATAGGGGAAAATTGATAGATGGATTATCAGATGGTAATCGATATCTATGGTATACTTTGTTGGCGATACACTGAAAGCAATGCTATGGTGACGGCCCGTCGTGCTTTTCATCTGAATTCACTACTACCTACGACTTGAGGGCTGATAGTAGTGACATCCAGACGCCTCATACACCATTTGAAACACACCGCCATCTAGTTTCAAACCAAGCAGAGTTTTCAGTTTGAAAGCTAAAATGTCGGATAGAATATTTATGTAACTACTTTTTAGTAAATACATACATAGTATACATTGAGAACACGTTTACAGATCAAACAAATATTTGGTCCGACACCGGAATCGAACCCGAGACCTCAGCACAGCAGTCGCATACGCTAAAACTCGACCACCGAGACCGAATTTTCTTTAGATCATATTAAATTTCTTTAATTAGCGTTTTTTTTCAAAACGAGTTTTTTTTAGGATTCCTTATCTTGCTTGATAAGATACGTCATACACTATAATATGTTTGATTAAATTATTACTATTTATTTCGTTGTATATTTGAATATGAAACAAGCAGGTAGTCTTTTACTCAATCAATATAATGCAATTACGTAATTGTTCAATGTAAATTACGTATTATATAGCTATTTACATAAAATACTTAAATTCGATGACTTTCATATTCCTTCGATAGCTCAGTTGGTAGAGCGGTGGACTGTAGCTGGTTAAAGATTGTCATCCATAGGTCGCTGGTTCAAATCCGGCTCGAAGGAGTTTTTTTTTTAATATTATTTCTTTCCTTCAAACTGACAAATATATTAACTCACACTTGTGGAACTTCGATAGATCATTTGGTAGAGTGGTGAACTGTTCTATTTCTTAGTTACTTGCAAGAATCCACACAAGTTTTTTTTTACAGTCTCAGTTTTCAATCTTAGCAATAGGAATTTCAGTCTTTACATAGAATAACTTCTTACCCGCTTTAATCCTTATTCAAATTGAATTTTTGTTCACTAATCCCCTCAAATCCATTATATACCTACGCTAGGGTTCCTAGGATACCTTTAAATTATGGACAGAACAGATTATTTAATCTTTTCTGAGTTTGTAACCGTGTCACTCAAATTGAGATTTTGTCTTCTTCGTTTTTCTATTTTTTAACGTCCAAAAGTTATTTAAAACTCATAACATCTATGGATGATCATGGCAACAGATCATAATCTGATGCCATGATCATCCATAGATGTAGATAAGACCATGTGTGTGACAGATACATATATCTGTCACACACCTGGAAGTCAATATGCAAAGATGGGGAGAAAATGAATATTAATTTCGACTTTGGCAGAATTGTCGACATAGGCATATATACTCGTACATGCCATATACAAAAAAAAACAGAAACTAACAGTCGTCAATATAACTCTTGTGCGATCACAAGAACTTAAGAGGGATTTTTGCAACTTCATCCCACTGAATCTCATCCTATTCTTATATCATCCCAAATGCTTATTCCGTACTCAAAATTAATTGGTTATTCTTAACTCAGCCCAATTTCTATTCTTAAGTCATCCCAACGTACCAAGTTCTGAAAAAGTATAGATAGCACTACATTATCATGCATTCAACCAATTATTTACCAAAGTTATAAGGAATAAAAAATAAAGTTTATAAGTGTATAGTTTTGGTATGTGCTTTACTTTAAAACCGATATAATTTCTGTAGAGGACATATGTGTAAGTGTTTGCGAATACTGATTGTGTGAAAGAAAGCGAATTATGATTGTATTACCAACTGTTAATTAAAATTATCCTGATGTAAATTAATTAAAATTTTAGTTTTATGTCTCAATACGTGTGGTACGCATTAATTTATTAATTATTAACTACAATACTTTTTTAAACTATTAACTAACTTCATTCGTTGAATTCGAAGATTGGTAGGGAATGGCATCGCCTTTCAACAAAATATATGGCCATAATTTTAAAAGTTTAAATATGTTAAAAATGATCTATAAAAAGATTCCTTCGAGCCGGATTTGAACCAGCGACCTATGGATCACAATTTTTAACCAGCTACAGTCCACCGCTCTACCAACTGAGCTATCGAAGGCACATAGAAATGTGTAAAAAACAACAACGCTTAAGAAATTCGGCAAGGTGCATATTGTGAAGGGTGGGGCTTACCTGTGACTGCGCGTATTATACGCTACATATTTATTGCTTGAACCGATAAATTAAACTGTATTGTTAAAGAATAAAGTCAATTTAACAATAAAGCTTGAAAGACTAGTCAAGATATTAGAAATACTACTAAACTGTTTCAAAAGTCACTGTAATTTAAGATAGTGACTTTTTCTCTTGAAATGTAGAATTAGAAATATAGCAAATATAAAGTTGGATATTATAAACCTTTTTTGTTTAATTATTTTTATTATAATGTCATTCACGTAAGAAGGGGCTATACCAATGATAGTAGGCTTCCTGTAAGCTCGCACCGAGCCCATACCTACTCATTATTATTATCAAATTCTAGCTGTACCCTGCCGGGCTTGCTGTGGCACATCGTGCTAGCATTAATAAGAAATAAGGAACAAAACAGACATAGAAAATCGATAAATACAATCTTTAAAGGGGATTGAATATCGTGTCAAGATTTGAGCTCAATCGGTGCAGTACTTTTTGAGTTTTTGAAGCATATACAAACCAACTTAGCACTTATTTATAGTATACTAGCTGACCCGGCAAACGTTCTTTTAGCATATACATTATTTCTAGTGGATATTTTGTTAGTAAAATAATAAATAAAAATTCTAGGGAGGGTCACACTAACTATCTAAAGGTATAAAAAGTAGCTTACGACCTATTCTCAGACATACCAAATACACAAAAAAATATATAAAAATCGGTCAAGCCGTTTCGGAGGAGTTCGACAACTAACACTGTGACACGAGATTTTTATATAATAGAGAATATAGCTTCGACTTTTTTTCTTTTGACTTTCGACTATCAACATAACATTTGTATATTATATGTATATAGGATTAATAGGTCCAAAACTAGTCGATCACATTCTTAAGTAAAACGTTAACGTATACGTAACTTTAATGTTTAGTGACACCTCATCCTCATAAAATTGACCGAATTTCCTATGGTCATCGTCATCATTTTTATGGAGACAAAACCAAGTACAATACTTTTAATTTAACATTATGTCGTAACAATTGCTCAAAGATAAAAACGTTAAAAAAGTAAATGTGAGACGTTTATCTAATTCCGACAAAAGTTACCAAGTAGGTACGTGACCTAACATAGTAATATAAATTTAATTCAAAACAATTGAACCACAGTTATCTGTTTTCGTTGTTAGTTATCTTTTATTTCAAAGTCGTAAGTCAATAGCTACTTTCCAAAGAAATACAAAAGATACCGATACGAAAATGTATTTTTCTATCCTAATTTTAAAAGAAAATCGTCGAAAATTTACTGATTATGGTGATGATTAGACGGAATCAGAAAAGAAAACATGGGTGCGTTGAAATATATGTCTAATTTTATTAGAGTGTTGATAGCTTTGAATTATTGTATTCTCATACAGGTTTATTTATAACTATAAGTATATGTTCTCTACAGTTTTATCAGCCAATACCTTATCACATTATTGTTTTAACCTGACTGATAATTTTAAAGATAAGGTTTTCAATAAGAAAAAATGAATGTGTTAAGAGTAATCTCAAGTTTTAAACAATAACTAAACACAGATTAGTACTATCTCTAATGAAATATGTATCATCGAATATCATATTTATACATTAAAAATATCTCTTTATGTAAACAGTATTCATAAAATTACTAACATAGAATTTATATAACCACGATAGCAACAGAACTTTAACTGATACGCATTTTCAACGACGACGCGACGCGACGGTCACGTCCGGAAACAGTGACATGTCGTCTACTGCTCAGACGACCGTCTATTGATGTACCCACCCTTACATTTACGACAACAAATACAAAGAAACTTTCCATTGACATATCGCTATAGTAGTTTTAAATTTCTTTACAAACATAAGCATCAATGAACGCAAAACACATGGGAAATAAAGCAGTTAATTTTAATGTGGAACTTTGGTGTAGCAGTGAGATTGCGGCTAATTTGAATAGAAACTGTCGTGGCGGCCGGCGATAGTCGTGCCGTTTCCGACCCGTCCCGTATCGGACAAAACGGGCCTTAACGAGTTCCCTGAGAATTTCAACCGTGAGTTATAGCAGTTACTCACGTAAATGACTACATACCAAACTATTGTGTAATGAACAATACTTAGCACGTAATTTAATTATGTTCAAAGTTACAACAAACTAGGTTACTTAACTCAAGGCTTAGTTACGTATGTTATGTACGAATGTAGTGAATTGCGGATTTGAAATTAAGTGTATACCTTCGATAGCTCAGTTGGTAGAGCGGTGGACTGTAGCTGGTAAATGATTGTCATCCATAGGTCGCTGGTTCAAATCCGGCTCGAAGGAGTACTTTTTTATCAAAAGTTTTAGATATAAAGGATAGATTAATCGAGTGATGGAGTACGACTCATGTACTTAACTAATTGTCATTTATGGATATTTCTTTTTTGCCTCCCAATCAGATCAATAGTGGAATACATATCAACGTAATTTGCGGGTTGTTCAGGCATAAGTCAAGCTTGTTTACACAAGCTTGACTTATAACTTTCTATAAAAGGTGTCTTTATTAAATCGCAGTAAATTTCCATATTCCGGAGATAAGTTATTCTAAAGAGAGAGCGGCTCATTAGCCCCCAGGTGTTCTTAATGTCCTATTTTAAATTCTTTAAATGAACTTTGTTTAGTACACGGGACGTAGTAGGAAATTGCAGATTGTGTGATGAGACCTTCTTTTACTTATTAACACCTTCGTATTGATTGGTCATTACTAATATCTTCAATTGTTATGTATTATTGTAAAATAAATGATGATAAATAATATTTATTTATAAGGTTGACTTACAGAGAGTCGTAAGTGTGGAACGTATAAAGTGTATTCTATATTCTATAGCTGATTCTGTTGATGATTATTTTAAATTGTATGAAAACAATTACATAACAGGAAAATAAGAAGGTAGTCAACGAGATTTTTAGTATAGCGTTAACATTTACGATGTACATGATTATTTTGATGATATTAAATGTTTTATAATATAATAAATTTATCTCCACCTACCAAAATTTCGTTTTGCATTTACCCATGAACACGTGATTTTTCTATAATAAATCCTCTTTTTAAAGCCAAGGGATTTTTTAGGGTAGGTATTCGGACACAGACAAAGTCACAATACACATACTTTCAAATTACAAATATATCATCATCATCACATCAACAGCCTTTAACTGTCCACTGCTGGACCTCTGGCCTCTGCTTAAAAACTAGGTTTTGGCCTACTATACCACGGTGGCCAGACGGGTTGGTAAAGGATTTGTGTTAAGTTTTCCTTCCCTTTGCAGTGTTGTTGTCTTGCGTAGTTTGCTCGCTTAGTATTCTTAATCCGTCGCCACATGAACAAATCTTTACATAGTATAAAATACAGTAGTTTTTTTATGTTTTATGCTTAGATCTTTTAAACTAAACAACGTATTTTCATGTTGATTTTAATGCAGTCACCAATAGAGAGAGTGATTCAAGAGGAAGGTTTATATGTATAATACATGCATCTTATAGTAGATAAAATCAGAGAATTTCAAAGATTTGTCGTAAAAAACAACACAAAATAATGTACTACAGAATTGTATATACATATTAAAAAGATCCAGACTAAAAACTCTTCGATAGTATATGTCTATCTCCTAATGATAACTCACAGTAACAATTGTTACTGTATAACAATTTTTATCTATCAAATTTGAAAAAAAAATGGGTTATTTACGAAGCTATTTTAAACAATACATTATTATTCCTTATCCAATCAAATATGTTAGATACGTTGTACATTTAATGTAGATTAACATTGCTCTTTACAGCGTGTCATTAAAATGAATATTTTAGAAGATATTAGAGGTTTAAAATGCGGGGGCCCATCAGCCGTCGAGCCGTATGTCCGTCCGGCCGGGCGGCAGCGGCCGGCAGGATCGGCGCGGGCCTATAAATGTTGTAAAATTAAGGTAAATTTAAAGATTTCCTGTCTATACTACAGGATATCTTTAAATCCGTGCGAAGCCGGGGCGGATCACTATATAACATATTTCAATTCATTTATACATAACTGGGTATATACTACGTATGGAAGATTCGTACTGTATAAATTTATTATTTAATTCTAATTTAATACTATGAAGAATTATGAATTACCCTTATTTTATCACTCACTATCCATGCAATGGTTGTCTAGTCTAGCTTTCTATTCGTATTTCACCTGATTTGAACAGGTAACCTGTGTACTAGCTTACCTCCTATATCATAAAAATAGAAACGCCTAATTGCACTCAACTACTATACTTACTGTCATATCATATCAAGCCAGACATTTAAACTACAGCATACTGAACTAAATTGACAGCAATCATTTAAAGGGCGGCTCGTAAAGATCAAACAGGTACTTGTCGAATAATTCAGTAGCGGTACATTTAGCATAAGGTCAAACTGACATTTCGTACAACATTTACGATAATCCATAATGGCGTAGTATCGTCACGCAATACTGATCTAGTGATGGACAGACTAAAGTAAGTAATTCATTTTGAGGGGAATTGAAATCAGAATTATTTTTTGCTTTATTCATTTCATATATTTTTACAAGCCGTAAAATAAATACCTATATGTGTCAGATCGTCAGAAAAACGTTGTTCAACAATCCAATCCAATCATTCTTCAATATGAGCATGACAATGACAAAATTTGTTGAATGTTTTCTTGTTCTTTATAACACTAAATATTATAATACTAAATAAGACATAATGAATTAGATGAAAACAAGATTGGGAGCTAAATACTGTAACTTGTGTAAGTACGCCTCACGCGCCCTCAACAGTTGTTTATGGCCACAAATGATACCACTCGGTAGTTTGTTTCTCTAAATTAATTAAGGATAAATACCTATTGAACCAAAACACAATATTATCCAATATACAAGTCGTCTCAAGTAATATCCAATAATAAAATAGATACATAAATGTACTTTACTGTCATTTTTACATGGTCATTAACTTGGACTACTATTGTGTGGATAATGTACTGAACTGGTGTACAATGAAGATTATTCTATTCTATACTATTTATTGCACGTCAAATATTAAAGCGGTCAGTAGTATACAAGAAACTGTTAAAGTCATATTGCAGACTGAAATCTCTTATAGCCGACCGAATAGAGTATACTAACAAGAAACCCCTGGGAAAATTAAGTACTAAAAAAAACATAATTTATTTAGCCCATATCCAAGTTTAAATTACACAACCAACATTAATATAACATCGATGTGATTTGAGGAACGTCCCTCTTCGAATTACCCTTTAGCATTATTAAAAGGGTAGTAGCTATTTGAAACGGAAGTGCCCTGTCACAGCATTTACTAAATTATTAATACACAACATTCAAAAGAATGCCAGATTTAATTACAGAAATAATACGAAACTGCCGCGTAACATGAAATGTGTTAAGAACGTGCTAACTATTGCGTTTGTGAGGTCAACCATTTTCGATAAAAATCGTTTTGGGAATGTAAGTCTGCTTTGAATTTATGTTTCAGTTATTGCGTTTACCTTTAGTAAACAATATTAGAAACTTTAGTTTAATCACTATTTTGTTTTAATTGTTATGAAAATGTTTTATACAATTAAAACAATGAAATTAAAATAGTTTTCGGCGAACAAAGTGCAATTCTTGCATTCAAATAATACTAATACTATCTTCTTTTTTTATATGTATCAACAAGGAACTTAGGGCATTATAGACGGGTAAATTCAGAATATATTAGAAGGTAAAGGTAAGAAGGTAATACATTGGAAGGAATAGGATGTCGCTCATGTTTTTGAAACTGGGAAGCAAAAGCAATAGCTCCCACAGGTCAGAAATGCTTAGGAACTTGTATATCGAACTAGCGGCCAGACCCGTTTGCTCGTTTGCTCTTGCCTCGTTGCCTCTTCCATAAAACACAAAAAGTTTTATGCCTATTGTTAACAAAGTTCGCACAAGATGAACCTCTTTGGCCGTCCGAGGGTTTCAATCCCCGTAAACTTACAAATCCATTTAAGTCGTATCAATCAAAAATACTTGAGCTAATTTACGGCGCTACCTAATTAAGTCAATCTCCCATTAAATCCCCCTTTCTTAGCGACTCGTCTCGTCGAGGCGCATAAAACGCGCGAAAACCTAATGCCATTTCACGCCGGAGTAAACCTTTCTCTTGGAGTTAACGTCTATTTAAACTCGGCTTAACTTAATCGATCGAGAAGGCCCTTAATTATGGCTTTATCTTAGAAGCAATAGGATCGAAGCAGGCGGATATGAATTGACTCTAATTAGTAAAGTACGGAAAGCTATTGTTCACGAAGTGGCAAACTGTGTGAACAAATAATGTTAAAAGACAAAGCTTTACAAACAGCTATACTTTAATTAAATTAAATTTGTTTTATATTAATCAAATTTAAATTGCTAAATTATTTATTAAAATATTCAAATAATTAAAAAAAATTAGTAAAAATTAATAACTCCTAAATCTAGTCATGATATTTGTATGAATATGTAATGCAAGGAAAATTCATTTTTCTAGTTAACTGCAATTTTAAACGATACTTATATTTAAATTGTTACCTAATTGATGAAATCGTTAAAAATGTGGTTTTGGATGATCATAATTGATAGCAAATTAAATGTAAGATAATTTATTTTGTTATCAATTAAAAGAAAATTCTTTAATTTATTCTTTAAAGAAAATTCTTTATTAGTCCAATAGTATTTATTCAATGAAATAACCTAAAAATTAGAACTCAATACATTATATTCGAAATGTTACCACTAAATTCGCCAGACGATCTCTATTAATAATTTTTACACATTCAAGCTTTTTAGAAATCATTCTTGGTCAATACTTCAAAACTCCGAAAATTCTATTATTTTTCAGCAAATAAATGAAAACAAGATAAATATTAAGTATGACTATTGGAAAAGCTCACCGTGAGGTTTTCGACGATCTGCCTACGCAGGATCTTAGACTTCTTTAGTCACGTAAAGCTTAAGACAATGGAAAAATAGGAAAGCGTCTCAAAGGAAGAAATCCTATGCGCTGAACAGATCAAGTCCGCGACACCGCCAAAAGGATCTGCGAAGACACTCGCACTACTGAGGGCCGCAGTCGGCGTAGAGCGTTTGCTCGAAGAATGATTTAGGTAGATTAAGACCCTCAGCAGTGGGAAGAACGACACAAAGAAAAGGAGGAAAATAGGAAAATTACAAAAAAGAGCAGTTACTGTTAGGGAAGACTTGAAGTTGCATTAGATTATATTTGCCAAAACACATTTCTCACTTACTCACAAATATTATTATTTTTAACAAGAACACATCCAGCATCAATGAGTTCAGTGTCAAACAGAGATAGCAAGAGTTGGTGTCGAGAGAGGTTTGTCTATTCGAATTACCGTTAAACCGCTAACCTGCAATGTTGGCGACATATTAATATTCATAATCGTCGCTCCTTGCCGTAACGTTCAACCGCGATGTGATATGCTAATTCAATATGACTTTCTTGATATAAAGTGATGTACGTGTTAATTATATTATATGTTACGATAAAGCGAAATTCATAATTAAATACTTTTTTTGGTACAGTGATAAGAGAGAGAGTTTAACCACCGGCCTTTTATTTATTTCAAAATTTCAAGATCCAAATCCTAGGATGGGTAAATGAGGCGTTGAAGGAAAAATAACAATATCTGAAGAAAAAAGGGCAATGAAAAACATTTCATCCAGTACATCAGGATGAACTCAGTATGACTTGCATTTTTCTGGGGCGGCCTACCCGGAGGGACCACAAACCCCAATTATGTCTGAAACAATACTCCACCTTATTTTTACCCATTTTGTGCTCAATCATAATTACTTCCACTTTCCTAAGGGAAGCATTGTTACGGAAAATCATCGCCTTACCTTCCAGCCGTTTTATTGCGATGAGAAAAAATATTTACCTTTGAGATTTCTTTACAATTAGGTTTGCATTTGCATAAATTTTCATGTTTTTTATAAAAACACATCGAGTTTGCATGATCTTGGTTTTATAAGTCGTCTGTTTTCTTTTGTACTGGAAAATAAACAATCAAATATCCTTGAAAATAGTACCAACCGTTATAAATTCGTACACACGCTCTCGTATACGAATAACTCAAAATATGCAATATCACTTGTCACTATATCCAAAATAAATGAAATTCACTATATGAATGTCAGTAAAACTGGACAGACATTCATGATTTTATTACGAATCACAAAAAGCGTATCGTAAAATTTCAATAAAGCGAGTTCATTAAAGACTTCGATTGTTAAGTCAATACGTACATACGCGCAATAAATGTTGTTCACAATAAAAAGCCTTTGAAATCAAACAACAGCTCAATAAAAGCGTACGCAATTACCTGCGTCTCGCATATTTATCTTTTTCCGCGATATAAATGCTTTGTGGGTCTGAACAATAGCTGCGGGGCGGCTGCCACGGGAAGCTTTATAATTTTTTAATTAATGCCGTCAAAAATATCAAAGTCATTGGGTGTTCTACCTACTAGTGGGGAATGCTATTAAATTTTGATGAAGTTTTTTTTCATAAATCGTAAAGCGTTCCACTCTTTTAGGGTGCCCCTCGGTCACCCCATTGTCAAATAAATGTAACCATATTGTACCCCTTATATTAATGAAAATCCAGGCACACTCGTTCTAAATAAAATGTTCTCCTATTTAGTCGTATTTATTGCATTTTGTGTAAGTATGTTTACCCATTCATGTGTATTACCTGAATCATTGTGTTTGAACTCTACCCGTGATTTGCTTTGTAAGTATACACTATATCTATAACTGAGATAAATATCGCAATATACTTTATATTTACAATCAATTACATAAAATACCTCTGTGAACAGACTTTATATAAAAGGAACAAAAATAAACACTAAGTTTTACTTTAACTATTTTAACTATCAATTCTAGCTTTTGTCTGCGATTTAGTTCTTACAACTACGTTGAGAAGGTTATCGTGAGGTTACTTTTTTTATAAATGCACTTTCGAATATTTAATATGTAGTGGGAGTGGTTTTAATTTTCGATATTGTTAAGACACATTTAAAATTATCTTAAGTCTGATAAGACAATACACAGTCTGACGATAATGAATTATGGGTCCATACCTACCCATAATTCATTCCTACCTATAACCGATTATCCTCAGACTAAGTCAGATTTAGAGCTGTGTGTTACCAACCTAATTACATAGAGCTCAACGGTTTCGCCAACTATCAGATAAACAACACTACGCTGATATAATTAGTAATCAATTTAAATTGTAAACCATACTTAGATGAAAAGTTGATTTGTCCAGAGATGTCACTTATTTCAACAGAAATCTGTTGTGTCATATATTCTGAATACAAGAGAAAATACTTTTATTTCAACCGCAAAACATTTAATATACTTTCATTTAAAGTACTTTCATTAATTGTAGTAAAATAAACATTGTCGCACTCATTGGCTTTGTCCCTTAATCTTCCTAAATTGTCTGATCCTCTAATCAGTGTCCTCAATTTGCGCAAAACAAAATCATTTCATCTTCAAAAACGGAGTGAACTCAATTGAAAAATGTATTACAATTAAGAGGAGACGTGAAGCGAGGAACCCTTTAAACCTTCATTTTCCTGTGGGTTTCCCTAATGAGTAATTTTCACGGTGATAACATGACAAAGCCGCCGCTCACCCCAATAATGACATGAGCTTCCAATACAATAACTTGGTAACACATAGAAGATCGAAAGCCGGTTGTCTTTTTGCAAGCTTTTAAATTACAAAATAATGTATGTGTTCGGAACGAATCTTGGAAGCTAAATTAGAACCACTTCCCGATGTCCGATTGGACTGAAATTTGGCATACATAATGTTATAAAATCGTACTTTGAAGCTGTTCTGATGATAGAGCCGGAAGACGGCCGTAGGAACTTCTTAAGTAAATAAATTAAACGCATCGAGTTTTGAGCTCATTTGTTTTGTCTTGGTGGGTATTTTGGTCATACATGATATCCAGAGCCTATGAGCTACCTTCACTTGCTATCATTACTGAAGTTATGTGGTTTAGCATGCTGCACCAAGTCCCTGTGCAGGTAATATTCTCCCATTACTCTATGAGAATTTTTGAGCTTCCGATGCGTATTTAACGGAGGGTTTCGTTGTCTCACGTATTGTCTGAACTCGTCTAAAGAGATTCAGGGTGCGTTCTGGCCACGCCATACATCCACTCTATGGCGAATATAACTTTGTGCAACTTGAAAATAATCACAATCGGAGTCTAATTCATTGCTCTCGAGTGTATATCACATATGTATTTTTAATATCATTATCGCCTTTATCCTCAAATTTAAACGTTTACGTTTGAAGCTCAGACAGTCTGTCTGTGGCTGTTTGTCATCACTCATCATGTTTGAAGGATCCTCTACTGCTGTCACAGCGACATCTCACCTCCCCAAAGGTGATCTTTGTGGCACAAGTGTGCTATTTATGTATATGTAACTGAAAGACACACAAACGTTGACTTGACTTTTAAAATAACGTATTAAAACTCATAATAGTTCTCTGAAACGGCATCCCTGTTCAGTCTGTTTCAGTTTTAGGATATAAAAAAAATGTTGAATATTCTCTTTGTTTGTTTGTTTGTTTTGGGACAATATATAAACATGTCAAATGTTTATTTATTGTTTAGATATTGTCCCTGTTTCTTCGGCATCAAATATGATACTATTTATTAGAAACAAAATAAAGTTGGCAATCGAAAGTGGACTGCCAACTTTAGTTATCCTTTCTGAAAATGGTTACGTTCCCAAAAACTATTGGCACCATCCTGGAGACCTGCCATAAAAGAAAGCACCGGTCAGAAATGAAATTAAAAAAGAAAATGGTAATAATTATATCAATGAAAAGCTAACTTACCGAGCCTACGAGCAAACGCAATACCATTTTGTAGAGCAGAATTTCATCAGAACATTATTAGTGGTTTTAATCCTGATCATATTTCCCATCAAAATGAAATTTCCAACCTTTCCACACTATACTGTGTAAAATCAAAACTAATAAATGCACAAAACATAATTTCCAGCTTATTTTGAACGAACTGGGCGTTATTGCAGTATAACTATAGCTAGCGCGATTATCGCAGCAGGCAACACAAACTGACGTTCCACGAAGACTGGCGTTCCATATATGCAAACCTTTTAATTCTTATTTACCCTCTATGTATATACCTATACTTACACAACAAATAGAACATGTAGTATTTTCAAATGTGGGTGAGACGAGCCGGTTTATTATTTAACTATTTCTGTTATTTAAAATCCTTGATTAGAGGAGCAATTCTGGATTATAGGCTACACACGAGTGTTGAAGAATAATAAAAAACCTTAGTGATCTTGACTGCTAAGCCAGAGGTCGTAGGTTCCATTCCCACCCAAGACAAATAATTGTGTGATGTTGATGAGTTATTTTGTGTCCGGATGGAATTTCGCTATGTTTTTAGAAATATATAAGTATAACATACTCGTATCAGCTGTCTCGTTACCATAGCACAAGCTCTATTTAGTTTGGGTTCAGACTGCCGAGTGTATGATTTATAAAGTTATTATTATTATTTCATTATTATTTGTAAATAAATATGCCTTCGATAAATCTTGTTAAAGTCCAACAAACTCCATAGTTGAGTATCCCAAAATTACGTATGTAATTTCATGTGTATTTTAGGGATTCCAATCTAAAGAGTATTTACTTGTAAAGTATTAAACTACTAACGTTTTCATAAAACCATAAAATGATTATGTGCACAAGAGAATAATAAATATGTAATACTTCCGAACAACAACACGCCTTATAAACACTGGAACTTCCGAGGAGAGGCTTAGTACGGTAGGCTTAGCTGAAACATGTTATCTCTACAAAGTTCACGATTTGCGCCTCGAGCCTTCGCAAAGTACGGTAACGCTTTAGAACTTCGAAACGGCTGACAGTGAAATACTGATACGATTATATTATCACACAAAACACAACGTAATACGTCACGAGTTGAGGGTATGATATTTCAGTGGATGATGAGTCTTGCTCACCGTCCTGTATTTAACTTTCCATTTAGTTTGCCTAAACCTCTTTATAACATGAGAGGTTTAAAGGCTTAAATTAAATTTCTAAGAAGACAAACATGTTATTGATATATACATGTAAATACCCACATCCACAATTTCTGTGAAACACTCAGTATGTTACCTAAAGCTTGAATTCCTGATTATTTAGATAAATAAAATCGGGCAAGTGTGAAGCGGAAAATAATGTCATCATCATCATCATCATCAGCCTATCGCAGTCCACTGCTGGACATAGGCCTCTCCCATTGCGTAAATGACGGCTCCGATTAACTGAAGATATTTCCGAGACATTTTCTAATGATTTTTTAAGAACGAAAATTTTAATACCATTGCGGGTGCCACAATTAAAATAATTACGTCATAATATCATCATCTAAAATTAAATTTTCAGCCCTTCCTCAGTAAAAGGTATCAAGTTGAACATCGAATAAATGCGGCCATTTCTCATTTTAACCGAAGCAAAACTTAATAACCCTACTGGAAACGCAATAATTACCAACGTTCAGTACGAGATTCGGGAGAGAAATAAATGAGAGCCATTAAGAGACTCGCGTTTAGATATTTCATCCCCCTTGAAGAAGACGTTAGCGGGGCCAACAGCACGCCACCGGTGTGGATTCTTCCCACGCGACATGTCAAAGACCAACTCGGCTCTACGTTCTTACCTATATGACACCACCAGCTATTACTAATTAAAATGCATAGTATATAAATATATTTATTGTATCACGAGGTACAACGAGAGAGCTATGTTTTAGCATATACTGGCCCACTAGAACGTGGCGATATCAAGGGCTCCCAGTAAACTGTTGTTAAGCAGTTCTTTCGTTGCTTTTCATTCACTCATAATTTTGGAGAAGCGACACACAAAAGGTGAACCCCGACACACTTATCACTCTCAACCCCGTGTATACTCCGAGAGTTGCGACACAGCGAGGAAGATTCATAGCCGACTGCTTGACACTAACCGTCCTCGGGAAAGTAAGCGTTTTGAAACGAGAAAAGAAGAGTAATTAAATAATACAACGAGAAAGCTATAAAGCTACTATGAACGCCCGTGAAAGTTACGCTAACTTTCAGAGGGACTTTCCCTGTGAAAGTTAGCGTTATAAAACGAGAAAAAGAAGGTATATATATTCCTCGCTGCATAGCAACACTCGAAGTGGACACGGGGCTGAGACTGATAAGTGTGTCGCGGTTCACAAGGATTACCTGTAAAATACCTTATAGAGAAAATCTCTGTGAACTCCGACACGGCTCCAACAAGTAGGACTCTGTGATAGACCGCTGTGTGTTTTCAGTTGGTTCGAGTCCAAGACACCACATATATTATTATATTATCCTGGTGAATTGATTTACACAAATAAAAATAAAACCCAAAAAGATAGAAATTACAAAAATTATGTTAGCTATATTTTTCTCATATATAGATACTACCTTAATTTGATTTTCTTTTTTTTTCAATAATAAAGAGATGAATTCTTTGACCAAAATACCAACTCCGCCGATGAAGTCGCAGGCTCCAGCTAGCATACCAATAAATTTCTATATTTTAAAACAAAACAATTCTGTTAGATAGTGTCGTTTCTGCTTAAATTATAATTCTTTGAGTGCGGAGCACCTGACAAATTATCGCTGCTCTGAGGCAATCCTCACGTTTGTTTTTGTTGAATGCTCATGTGTTTTGCGGGAACCTGAAACTAATGTTCAATGTAATTGCCTATGTCTTGTTGAATGCACGCTAGCTACGAATAATGAAGCAAAACATGAAAGATAAAATTATACCGACTTAAGTTCTTTGGTAATATTAAAATTCACTGTCTTCCAACTCTACACTAATTTGTAAATCATACCAAAAACAAGTTCAATAATATGCCATTTAAAGATTATTATTACAAGCTGCGCTAGCTTGAAATTAATAGCGATGTTAGATAATATATAGAAAAATAGCCCTTTATTATGCCATTAATAGAGTAGCGGTTTCATACGTGCATGTGGCAGGCAGATAATGTAACTTTAGGATAGTTTAAAAGGATTTGAAAAGACTGTGGTACCGAACACCGTGTGGTTTTAGTCGGTTCGGTTCCGACAAACCACCTCACCGTAAGCAAAAGTGAAGTGGTGACCCGTGTGATGACACGATAAAAAAAAAGGTATAATACACATTATATCCTATATGATAAACATAAACAATTAAGTATATCACATACATTCCATAAATATAGTACCTATACCTAAACATGGAGATAATTAAATTAAATTTATAAGTAGTTACGTTTGTCAAATGTTAAGTGGCACAAACTTAACATTTGATAAACGTCGTGGCAGCTACAGTCTTAATTCTTCAAACAACTTGGATTTTTTTTATCTGGATTATGATGAAGAAACCGGGCTTCTTTTTTTAAATGAACAAATTGCTGTTAAGAGTAATAAAGATGTGGGTACACTATCGGATCAACAATTAGAAGTCGCTTCTGTTTCGGATGGAATTCAGAAACGTGATCGTATTTCTATAGCCAAATGTAAAACTTTGACAAGAATTTTTAAGTTACACAAGCTTATTAGGTAAATTATAATAAATTAATATTAGCATCCGAAATGAAAAAATGGTCAAAAATGTTCAAAATATGAAACAGAATGTACACGGGCACGGTGCGTGTTAACAGCGCGAGGCGATTGTGGACGCGATCGCTCACGCAGAAGCAACCCTGTTCCCAGTGCAAATACCAATCTGTGGTATTCATTCATTCTATTCGATTTTATTCACGGTAGTGCCGTGATATCTTTTATTTTATCGATATTGAAATAATGTACATATTGGATTTACAAGGCAACAGAACAAGAAACTCTGTGCCTCGCCCGACTTGGCCGCGTTTTTTCTATCTAACCATTGGCTTCTCACATCTATAGACGATTGGAGTTCGATTCTTTGGACGATTGGACTTTGTGATTTTGTAAAGTTAATGTAAATTTTAGAAAGAAATTAATACCTACTCATAGTGAAGTAAGAACATTGGATATTAGTCTTTAAACCTCAAAGTTCAAAACCTCTTCAAAAACTGGAAAGATTTCATTTTCACTTCTTATTCTGTTGAAGTTAAAGAATTATAAATGATTGCGCATATATTTTTAATATACGCCTAATATATAAATGATAGCATTCAAATAAATGTATCGATGTAACATGAAAATAAATCATCACTATTCGCGACCGTGAGGGCTGAGGCACGCCTCATATCTGATTGCGATGCGTTCCGCATATAGAGCGGGATATTTTTTCACAAAGCCCTATCAAATCGACACCTACACGCTTGAATTTTCCTCTATTTCTAACGTAACATGAATTTATAAAGAATATTCGGTGTAGTTGGCCTATTCGTAACGTTCTCAGGAGGTAGCTCTTGATACGACTAAAAGCACTGTTTACAAACGAAAGCGTGAGCAAATGGAATCCAATGATGGCTTAAAATCACCTACTACAGTAAAACTGATTCGGGAGAGAAATAAATGAGAGCCATTAAGACTCGCGTTTAGATATTTCATCCCCCTTGAAGAAGATGTTAGCGGGGCCAACAAACTGAGTGTACTGTTTACAACGCAAGCATCAGCAAATGGAATCCAATGATGGTTTAAAATCACCTAAAACAGTAAAACTGTAACCGTCACATCATACAGAAGCTCAACGGGCTAAGAAATCACTTCTAAATTACCATTTACCCTCGGCTTCGTATTTTATTTTTATTAATTTAACTGACATAGTTTTGAATAATTATAATCTCATTGTGTTTTGAAATTTATCAAAGAAACAAAACCATTTAAGTAAATAATTTTCTTTTCTATTACAGAAAAGACTTCCCATTTACACATCCGTGCAAGATATCCCTATTTAAATAAGCTAACTTTATACTTATATTTGTGGTAAGTAAAGGAGTCGTGAAAATCCGTCGGCTTTATCTTCTCCCTTTAATTGTTGGCTGGAGTACTATCAGGAGGTTTACTGGCGCCGATTGCAGGCTATAAAATGTAACAGCCCTTTTGTTGTAGCGGTTCATACAGCGGTTTTGTCGCCTATGTCGTTCGGTGCTTTGTACATAAGAAAACATACAATATAAACATACCTAAATTCGGTTGATTTGTAATGTTGATAAAAAAGGCTTTTTCTGAGTATAATTTTGTTGAATGCATAGGTAATATATATTAAATATTAAATTTCATTTATTTTTCTTACTAAGTACCTACACCGAACTATATGACTAAGCCTCCACTGTCCGTTAGTATGTATGTAGGCTTTATCCTATATACCGTAATACGTAAACAGTTGGATTTTTACTGAATATAAAAATTCATATTATATTATTTTTATTATCATCATCATCAGCCTATCGCAGGTAACTGCTGGATATAGGCCTCTCACTTTTGGTCATTATTTGTAAAATAAAACAAAAATTAAAGATATACAAGATAATACAAGAATAGTTTTTATACAGAATTTAAACGACGAACAAACAAATCCTTCATGTGTGTGATTTTTATTCATTCTCGTTAAACGTCCTATAATACTCGTACCTACTAAACATCGTTGCAATTCGTCTACACATTTGTTTACGCATGGTGCTATAACACTATTTGCAAGGAACATATTATATGGATACCAACAAACAAAGTAACCTATTCAAAATTTAAAAAAAAAAGCATCCGTTTTGTAAGAGACAAAAAGTTTGTTTATATTTTTTTTGTGTTTTTCGATTGTAAAAATGGATGGATATTTTGAATAATTGAGTTGGGTAGAAGATTTCACGCACTTCCTCCTCATATCGCGTTGGATAAACGAAGTTTGATATGATATGTGAATGAAACGTGACTTCACTAATAAAAACTACATCAAGGAAACAGTCAGTACCAATGTAAATATAGGTACACCTGCGTCATAAAAGTATATTTAATCACTTTTTCTAAGTACTTTCTTTCTTTACTTGTCATTTTAACGTACCGAGTTTACATTATAATAATCTGTGATCCCTTTCTATCAATAATTACCCACCATTTAGCTAATTTTGAATAACATCATCATAGAAAGGTAGCTGATAAAAAATTACCTAACCTTTGTGTACATGTACAAACAATAAGTAAATTGATTGATTGATATGAAAGATATAGTTACTAGATGGTACTGTCGGCGTAAGTTTCACAATTTTTTTTACTAGAGAGCAGATTATGCTCACCTCCTCACCTCATTAAGTTAACAGGATGACCAGGAATAATTGTCAACCAAAAAAGAGATCAATGAGATCGAATCTCCTGTGCGGTGTAATTTTTTGATAGGATATAATTTTGTTATTCAGTCCGCAGAAGCGATAGCGGGAATTTTCAGAATAAACAGTTTAAGTAACTCATTTCAACATGCTACGCTAGCCTCCTCAGCGAATTCTAGTTCAATTTTAAAAAGTAAATTTCACCGCTAATAGCATAGTAGAAACCTGTTAAATTCACTCCGGTACATGACTAGTTAAATCCTGGGTGAGATCGTAAATATTCGCAATTGAATTTTCAGTAGCAACATCGAAATTGGAAACGTGCTTTCACAAAAAAAACTTAACATCGAATATCACACAACAAAAATAATCACATCAAAATGTATAAAAGAAGTCAATATGTAAGTAGTCAGTATGGAATTTTCTAAGCACTTTACACGAGCTGTAATTGTCCCCTTGATTATGACACCTCCAATAGATTTATCAGTGGTATTTGTTATTCTATGGTTACTATGTCTCCAGTTAAAAAAAATACTTATGGCTGACACACTGCAAAGAGCCAGCCAAACCAAAGCGAAACCAAAACGACAGAATTGTTGATTATGTAAAAAACTCGCTTTAAGCTAACGTTCAAGAAGTACAGGTATCTCAGGCGTCATGCCTTAAGTTGGATATACTAAATAATTTAATTTTATGTATTTATCGTTCCCTGTCGTTTGCGAAAACTGATTTTTTACAGACTCACTCTGTTTAGAATGACCTCACAGAAAAATATAATTATAGCATTGAATATTAATGTTAAGCCTCATGACTCTGAGAGGTCTCAAGAAATAAAAAAACAGATAAGTTTAATCTTGACATGTTGTCAGCGTATGGTATATTAGCTGGTCATACTTTATCTACTAGGGAATGCAACTGCCTAGACCACTTCATGTTGAAGATACATAAAAACAATAATTCAGCATAAATTGCTATTCTAAAAACCACTATTACTGACCATTATACTACGATTTTAGTACTTTCTAAAGTAAAAAATATTAAACCCGTTATTAAAACCAAGCCTGCTATAAATTTTGACCAAGCTTTAATTTTTATTAACATAAATTCTGAGACGATTATTTTTCTGTCAATATTATAGAAAATAATCTCTCAGAATTTATGTTTTGTTATGATCCTAATTTATTCGTCGATAAATTTATTCAAAACTTAACTGACTCCATTTAAATTAGTACTACAATAACAGAAAATCCTAATAGTAACGAACAATTAAACCATGGATTACCCCAGGTATGCCACGGTGTATCAGAAATCGTTGACGACCCACATAATATAATCCTAAATATTGAATTGAAAATCCTTATAAAAAATTAATAAGAAAATGAAATAAATTGAAAGAGAATAACTCACTAACTCAGTCTCAAACTATAAATTGCTATGGAAAAATGTAATCTCTTACCTTTTCGATTAAATCAAAGTACTGATTTACTAAATATCAGGTCGTCTCCAAACGAGTCCGTGAATTTGATAAAGGATTGGCTCAGCAAATAAGACTTTTCTGTAATTATCTACCTAAATATCTATCCCCACAAGTTAATTCTTTGGTAGGTACTTTTAGACACTGATCTTGAGGAAGTGAAGAGAGTTTTAATGAGCTTTAAATGAGACAGTGCCCCTGGATCAGATAATATCCCCACTAGATTTCTAAAGTATATCAGCAAGACAGTCGTACCTATTATTACCCACTTGGTTAATCTTTTTTTTTGCCAATGGTGTCTTTCCAGCCTCACAATGCATAAATACACCAGTACACAAGGGTGAGAACAGAAACGATGTCAAGAATTACAGACCTGTATCGGTCTTATCTGTTTCGAAAAATTAACCAACACGAGACTTGCAAACTACCTGAATCGATTTAAATTAATTTCAACAACACCAATTTGGTTTTGGACAGGGATTACCCACTGAGGACACTTTTTACTGCAGTTACTGCCCTCACTTCTTTAGGTACTGAACATTTAGATAAACGAAAAAATGTCTGACGATATTCTTAGATCTCAAAAAAGCTTTTGACACCGTTTTTGTTCCGACACTTGTGGCCAAACTAGAGAGTTGTGGAGTTAGAGGAATCTCTCTAAAAAAATTAAGGATTACCTTTTGATTTCTGATTAAGTAAAAATCAAAGGGTCAAGATAGGATCATACGTTAGTAATGATACAGAAGTATCTTACGGCGTACCTCAAGGGAGCGTTTTAGGCCATTATTCCTAAAATATATAAACGATCTTTATTTTATTTTATTTTATTTATATGTATGTATGTAACCTAAAAAGCAATAATGAAAAAATAATCTCATACGCTGACGGTACAGCTGTCACATTTTATGACAACACGTGGCATGACATGTTCAGCACAGAGACGGGCATGGCTCTTGTAGCTAATTGGCTTAACAACAACTTACTAATATGAAACAAAGTAAAAACTAACTAAATATGTTTTACCATCACTAATCGCACACAACCAAATATAAAGATTTTACAATCCGAATTCATGCATGTGACAAAACCAACAAATATTAGCTGCGTTTGTCCTAAAATTAGTAAAGTTTCATAAAGAAAGTATTAGGGGTCATAGTGGACCAGAGCTTGTCGTGGAGTTCCTATATTGAATATGTTACTGGAAGAATGAGAAAACTATGCTGGATCTTTAAAATACTTAGACACATAGTATCGACTGACATAAATATAACATTAGGCCACCGTAGAAATGTCTTAAATGAAATTTATATTGCCCTTGCACAATCAGTGTTAGCGTCCTGTATCCACAGTGTGTGAAACTAGATTTATGAAAGTGAGACGAGGACAAAATAAAGCGCTTAAAAAAATAATGTACTTCAAAAGGAATATATACCCTACTGAAAGTTTCTATCAGATTAGTGGCCTACTCTCTGTTAGAAAACTTCATGTAATTAAAATCGTTTTAAACAAACACAAGACACTTTCATATAATTCTGACCTCATGCTAGGAAGGCGTTAACCCAACATTAATTAACCCAACACAAACACACACACACACACACAGATACACACACAACCCAAAACACACACACGCATATACAACACTTACACACAACACACAGTCCACAGCTCATAGACACATAAAATTTACATTTATTTATGGATGAGCGGAGTATCCTAACACAGGCATTGTTTGCTTAAAAGAAAGCTCCAATGACAAATTCATGCTAAAGGTGTTATTTTATTGAAAATTTAGACATTTGTATTTTCCCGTGACGAATGGCAATAGGCCTCTTACTCCTTTTTTAAACATGACATAAACGACCGTTGTTTTTGAGGATATACATGTGTATACTATATTAATAAGTTTAGGCTAATAGGTGGTAAGGTAGGTTTAGGTTGTCATTGTCAAATTCAGTATACCCAGGCTCCTGAACATCTGTTAGAAGTACCGTGTCGAATCACGTAATTTAAGGTCTTCTGCTACCGCGAATGCGATTTTTTACTTCTGAAGCCATTGAAGACTTCACAAGTTTAACAGGACAAGCACTATGCTATAGAGTAGAAGGTACAGTAATTAATACAGTGTTATTATTTATAGCATATTCATGCCTGTCTATCACGCCGCCAGTTATCCGAAGCAGTCGGGCGATTTGCGCCCCGCTCGCGCGCTCCAGCTATGCGTCGCACGCCATACATGTTGCAACCACATTTCTTAGCTAGATGATGTCTCCGATGCTCTATTTTAAATTGATTTATAATATTCTTATACTTTTTTATTAAATAATTAAACCAATGTTCTGAGAAGTGTATTTTGAGGTTTAGTAGAATGACGTTTTTCTAGTAAATAAATAAGCATCAAAGTGAGATTGATATTTTCTTGCCATCATACCTTTGATTCATCCAAGGTATCACTGAAAAATGGATTACTAGTTTGCTAACTAGCAACCAAATAAGTTATAGGGTGAAAAACTTGAAACAATTATTATACCTATTTATCATAAATATCCTCACTGAACCTCAAATGAACCTCACAAAGAAATAATATAACACTGGTTTTCTGTGATCCCATGGTTTTTTTTAATAAGGGGTTTCTATTGTACCCTATCATACACACCACAACATATCTTAATATTTTCTAAATAAAAGGAAATCATTGAAGATTGTTGTGGCAGACTTCTACCAAAGCACACAACCGCATTGCAATTTCAATCTTTGAATTCCCCAAAATACTTTAAAGAAGCCCAACATCCAAACTATTTAATTTGAATTGTCTAATAAATAGGTAACTTTCCTGCTCCTGACACAATCCATCAGCAACTGATGCACATCTTCAATTTTGCCACACATTTCATTTAGGTGATGGTACCTCACGCATCAGAAATGGTTTCAGTGTATCACTCCCCTCTCCCAAGCTACAAGTTAGTAGAACTAATGAAAGCCCGTAGAAAAGATAGTGTCACCGCGTCATAGCCAGATTAACTAAATTACAGTTTAGTAATACAGTACAATTATTGCAGTTTCCTTCAGTATTATACCTAATATTAATTTATAATACATTTAGAAACACTAGGAAAATGTTCATCTTACGCCATACGTCACCAATAAGCAACGAAATCAATGAAGTCAAATATTCATGTTGCTATCATTTTTTTGAGTTACAATATTATATTTTTCAGTTTAATTGCGGGGATGGATCTCCGAGTTAGGGATAAAGGTGGTAACTCCAGCTCCAGCTCATTTCTGGCGCAAACGATGTCCGTTGCAAACCAGCGAGGCAATGTGGACAGTGTCATGGACACTTTTGCACCGGGAGCTATGCGGGGCGGGTTATACCTACGATTTGACTTAAATTGTATACATATATTCGTGGTATTATTATAGTGACACATATATATTTTTTTAATTTTTAAGGCATTATTTAATGTATTAACGGAAATATTTTAATGTAGAGATTTTTTCTAAGGTTTTTTTATAGCTTACTGAAAATTGTATAATATTCTTTTATAATTTGAAGTAGAGCACGTTTTCGTATTTTGCACTACACACCTTCAGTGGTCTCAACTCCAAATGCCCGAAGGCTGCCTCGAGGCACGAATGCCAAGACAAACCGAAATCTTATCAAACGCCCGCCATGTTGGTCTCGTTAATAAGCAAAACTACACACAGGGGCCGCCATAACTTACCTGAGGGCTGTTTGTGGAACATATTGCCGCGCCATACGCAAACACAACTAAAGCAACTGTAGTCCTAAGTTAAGAACCACTTCATATGAAAGTGGCGCCACTGGAGTACCACGATGGCTTATTAGATTGTTTGATTTGCCAGTTTGTTCACTTTTAAAGGTGAAGTTATGGTTGCAAGGACGTGCTAAATTCACCTCGTCATCGCGCAAATTGTCATCGTTTCGGTTCTCTATGCTGTAGGTAGTGTGTATTTATATAGTTTGTTATTCTGAGTTTGCTTGTATCCGTTAATAAAAGATAAGCATGTCTAACGTTTTCCATGACAAATACATAATATTACTCGTAATGAAGCTGTTTTAACTAAAAATGTGCTCTATATTGACAACATACTTATTACAAATTTGAAAACTATAAGTGGTGGTTAAAGAATGATTGGCAAGCAAAGCAATACTATTCCCTTTCTTAATTGTTTTAGAGATCCATGATTTGACAGTTTCAGATGAGATAGACTTCCCAAGGCAAACATCCTCACATATTATAAAATGAAGTACCCCGGCCGCGTCTGTCTGTCTGTATGAACGCTATAAACTCAAAAACTACCGAACGGTAGGTTTAGGTGAATAATTCATGATAGTTTGAAGTAAATTTACTGAAATATAACGATATATAAACCAGGCGGAAAAGGATCACAGTTACCGAAATTCACCGACCGACCGAAATTATATCTATCTGCAATTAACATTAAACCACATAGCGGTATTCCTTAAATTGAATAAAAACACAAATTCTAACCTCATGAAACCTTTTAAATAAAATAAAAAGTCAGACCAAAAACCCCTTCGACAGTCGATTAATTAGTTCTTTAACTTTTCCTTCAAAGTCATAAAAAAAGAAGGAAAAAAATGTTCACCTGTCGTAAATTATGTTTAACAAACCGTAATGTTTAATTGGATGTTGAGAATTGTGACAATTCATCCCGCAGCCGACACTTTGTGCAGAAAATTTCGATTAAAACAAAATCGAGGGCTGAATCTCACGGGAGCGGTTCATTTTATAGCAATTAGTTTGCTACAGGCAGTGGATTCGTCACGAGTGAATGAATACCCCTTTAGATGATACCGTTACATGTTACGATCAGATATTTTTTACCAACTTGTAGCGTTCGAACACTTCCAATTACAGATATCCTCGTACTCACGTTTGTACACTTGGGAGCCGACATCATAACTTGAAGTGAAGGGATGCGCTGACTATATAGCCACTCGTTGTAGCTATCACAATTTCCAGAACATGCACCATGCAAGAAAACACTCATTCTGTTTTCAATTGCGGTACCTCAATCAGTTCATATAGGACGTTGATTTCTGCATTTGAACTCTGCACTCTATTAATTCTTTTCTGAAAATTTAAATCCTGAGTCGGGTCGGTCCAGAAATAGATCGGATCGGCAATCGTATACTATAATGGCACCAACGTCGTGCAACTTGCTCATCTAAACCAAGCCAGGGAATCAGTAACAAAACAGCCACCCAGCTAAGTTCAGACAATAAACATTCGCAGATAACAGAGTTGTCGAGTTCGCATTGTTGCGACAACTTTGTGGGCGACGAGCCGACTGCTTAGAAAGTAACTTGCGCTACGATTTGTGTGGAAGCGATAATAATATAATAAAAGATAGTATAATAAGGACTTTATTATGGCGCATGAGAAACTCGTAATGCAATAGGGTTAAGCAAATTTATCCGATGAATAAACATTCTGCGATACTTATTCATATGAAACTGACAGTACGGTAAGTACTTGCTTGTGATACATGAATAAAGACGACTATAGTCCATCTAATCTAACAATAAGACGTTTGACGTTTCATACTTTTCAAGACAAAATAACTTTGTATAGGCGTAAATCTCACAATTTCAATAACATTTTCCGTAAAACAATGGAGTTATGTAGGTATTTTTATTTTGTCACAAGATATACAATTCTTAATAACTAAATTTAAATTTAAATCTTTTAAACAAAGCAAAATAACCAATTTATACACAATAGACTAGGTATTTTTTTAAACTTCATTTCAAAATCAGGTAGTTAGGTCCTTTACCGTTGCGGCTCTTCAAATAATCGAATAATCGTTTAAATGTACGAAAAATCGAATTTCTTAATAACGAGTAATTTTCTGTCCAGGCGTCTTAGTGTTTAATAATACTTAAAATTTATCTGACATCTAAGTCGCAATGAAAACGCATAATTAAAATTAAAAGTATGTAAGTAATGTAATTTTTCATAAATCTTTGTAGCTATTTTTGGCTGGCTGGCAGATTAATTTTAAATGTCCATATGTATGTCCAAGTCTAGTGTATACTTAGATTTAACAGTAAAACCTACGATGTGCCATTACACGGACTTTTATAGTAACATACATAAATCTGTAAAAATGTAAACGATTAGTACATACCAAGAATTAATATCGAAATCTCTTAAGAATCGCTATACTTCAATCTGTCAGAACTGTCAAACGGTACCTCTTAGATTAGATGGACTATAACAATAAAATATGTTAGTATGTGTTAGTTATGTTTTCTGGGTCTGTTAGTCTAGTTGTTAGTGACCCGGACTACTAAGCCATAAGTTTTCAGTCTCATTCATACCCAGGATAAATGATTGTGTGATGAATATGTTCATTTGTTTGCGTCTCTCAAAAAGAATAAGTTGACCCTTTTAGCAACGTTTTGCATTGATGCTCGGCGCCTATTGGTGGTAGCTAAATGTTATATAACCTATAGCCTTTCTCAGTAAATGTACTATGCAACACTAAATTATATTTTTATTCGAACCAGTGGATCCTGAGCTGAACACAAACAAACAAACTCTAGCTTTGTATTTAAATATTAGTAAAGATTTGTTGATATTAAAAAAATAAAAACATTGAATTTGTAAAGCAGGACACTTAATTGTCCTCCATATCAAGTCAATGTATCTATTTAACTTCTTTGCTTAACTTTGAAATGCTACATTTAATGATTCAGGCGAAGTAATTTACCACTACCCAAATGCTCAATTGTCTGTTATCACCCGGCCATAATGAAATTGAATGATTGAATGACACCAATGGTATTATAGCCTGTTTTTAATCTCGGAGGCCAAACTGACACATGCAAATGTCAAATTTAGAAACAATGATGTTTGTTGATTCGTAACTTTTTATCTTAGATAGATGATTATTTTAGAACAAATTTGATTACCATAAAAAAGGTTTAAGTGAGCCAACTTTAAAAGATAGGCAATATATACTGTCGTTTATTTATTTTAAGAACTTTTAAAGGACAACCATTTTGTGATACATGATTTTTGCGAAACTGTAAGCTCTAACACGAATTAATTTTCAACCGTTTTTAGAACATTTTATCTGTTGATATTCCGCTCCTATTGGTCGCAGGGTAATGATACTGATTTTGTAGAGCCTATAGCCTTCTTCGATAAATGGTCTATCTAATCTAATATGAGATTAGCGCGTTTAACCAAACAAATAAAAAAAACTACAGCCAATATTAGTACCTATTCTGGTTACTAAAGTACAGGCTCTGACTTTAGACGGCCTGTGAATGTGTGAAGTGTCAATATATTATTGGGTTATTCGACGATAATATCTTCGCGGAATAATCTATTCTATCTTTTTCAAACAAATTAGTAACGTAGTTGACATATTATAACTATGCTTCTGTTAGAAATGTGTTCACATTGATACTGGACTAGATGGGGTCCGAAACTACTTGATGCTATCGTTATAACGCTACAGCCGCTATTTGGGTAACAAACGAAATTAGTCGAATTGTGTCTTATCCTGTTCATAACCGGTTGTTATGCACTAGTTATCACCCCTAAAACTATGCTTTGATGTGTTTTTGCTCTGCTCACCGATAGAAGAGGATGTACAAAACTAAAATAGTAGTGACTGTAGTGATTATTCGAGAATAGTCTCCTGTAGGTCTAGAATCTAGAGGAATGTTCGTAGGGCAAATCCGCCGCCCGCATGGCCACCTTCAACTCAGGATTCTGAGGTGGAAAAGAGCGTACCTTTTCTTCAAGTTTTAGACGACGTATCGGTACAAAATACCGTAAAGAGATACTATCTTATCTACCTATTTATTTATTTGAGCAGATTTTACTTTAGTAAAATATTTCAATTAAATAATAACCTTTTCGTCAGTTTTTATTTTGCAAATAATTATTGTAACAAAAATTTGGGTAATTAATACCCAGTAAATAAAAGGTACCTACTATTCTTCCGAGACCAATTTGTATGCAATTATACAAGCTAAGCTCTATCTGATCAAAACTAACTAGAAAATTCGGTGCCCCATCCCATTGTGGACCATCGAAAGTTCGTTAAAGTAATGTCACTCTATCTCGTCAGCCCCTCAAGAGACAAATGAGACAACATTACTTTTATTAACGAGTTGGAAAGAGAAAGGTAGGCGTAGATAATACCCTATAATCACAGTTTTGTTTTCCAATCGCTGCTAACGATTATTGGCGTGTTATTCGGCTGCCATTTTGAAATTGCTTTACTGTCTACAAGTCGTTCACAACTACAATAAAAAGTGAGGGTTTGGTGATTAGTTTCGAAGTAATTGTTCTAAGTTCAGTTCTCAAAGCGATCAATCGGTCTATAAAAGGACATATCTAACGTTAGGTAAATTTAAAACTGATTGAAAACATAATTCAAATTCGGATTTCTGGTTTTTTGATACTTTAGAAAAGGTTTTATTTGCAGCAACTTTTCACATTGCATTGTTGATAATGCCTTTTTAACAATACAATGACACAAAAGGAACACATTACGGACTATGAATAAAGCGGCGGCAGGATAACTTTAGTTCATGTATAAGCGCGTTTGAATCCCGCCTAGTACTAACCGGCATGAACTTAACTTACAATTAAGTTTTGTTGGATTGACTTACAAGAATATTGGCAAACAACTTTATGCCAACTAAATGTAACAAAGTATTGTTCCCGAGCGATAAATGAACCTTAGATTGTTTCAATCAATTCAGGTACCCCTCAGAAGCGCGCTTTTTTGGGGATGAAAAGTACCCTATGTCTTTTTCTGTACCTTTGACATCATTTTGTTAAATTATATGGTTTAGTGATTAAGACGAACAAAAAAACAAAGAAGCATATATACTCAAGCTTCATAATTATATTGGGCAGGAAGTAAGGTTGTGTGACGTTAAAATTAATCATTAGATAAACGATCCTCCTTTGTAACAAATATACGTAGCTACCGGCAATATTCTAGTGGTTTACTAGGTATTATCTATTTATTTATTCACAAATTGAAACTTGGTTTCCCAAACAAAGAGAATTATGTAAACCAAGTCCTCACATTAATTCAACGAGGCGAGATAAACTAAACGCACAGACTATCATTTTCACCACAAAGTAACGCGAGAGCTTGGTTATATTTTTAAATTGCAGATTGGCTACTAATATGCATATCTCTGATAAATCCTCTCATAATGTATCTGATTTCTACCCAATATAAAAGTTATATACACAGTACTTGTAAACTTGTTATACCTATTACAATATACAAGTTCCACAAAGTTATGATTTAAAATTAATTAAAATATTCCTTTGTCCCTGAAATATTCCGCTATGAATAGTATTAGCCATATTCTAGAATTCTAATTTAAAGCATTTACCTCCCTTAATGTGCATGGAAATATTTAACATTTCTCTCCATAAATCTCTGTGATTTAAAAGAAGTGTTTTTATTCCAGTCCGCTTTCCTAAAATCCACGCCCCGCTTTTCATAATTAACCTCTTTCACAAAACAACAGTCATCTCTTAAAAAATAAAAATAAGCACCTCTTTATTTCGAATGCGCTCTGTTCTAATCCAATTTTAAAATGTTACCCAGACCATACATATTATAAAACGAGACTTTGTCCGGAGCTTAACGTTTAAATTAGTATATCCCCCTAAAGCGGAACCGCGACTAAGGGTTGCAAAATTTAAATTACAAATAAAAGCACTGAAAAATATCTGCGAGTGGGTAGTGGCTCAATAACGATGTCTTTTAATTAAAGCGGAAGGGGTAATAGAACGACTTAATTCAGAAACTTGGTCGAAATTATCGTGAAAGACACCCCAGAGTTTTGTGAATTTTGTACGAGTTTACGCAGCGCTAAGCAAATTGTAACGTGAATAACGACACAAATATGTAATATTATAACAAAAAAAACTAAAAAAAATAAATACAACTGAAGTTAATATTTCTAGCGCTGAAGAACTAAGCCATTGAAGAAAGAATATGTATACATAGTTAGTAGGACCGGCGACTTCTACCAACAATTTTATAACTCATTTTTACAAATTTATCATATGATAGTATTTCAATATTGAGCATTTATATTGCTTATTCAATTTAATCACATAAAACAGAGAACAATTTTCTATTTAAAAATATTATACTGATCTTTAAATATACAGCTAACCCGTTGAAAGTTTTTCCCGGACCAATGACACCGATTTTGCACGCTCGTAGTACCGTCACGGCCGAAAGCTCGAACCATTCAACTGTGACACTGGTAGCATATTGAAATATGGCGCCCGACTGACTGGTCATCCAACCGTCATGTAGCAACTGCCCGAAGGAATCTTCCCTTCATAGTGTTACCTATTTGCTTTCCACGCTTCAACGGAAATTTGTCAATAGCCTTAAATTTAATATCCACATACCTCAGGTTCAGTAGGGCGATGCAAGATACAAATTCAATAAATATAGCCTGCATACTTACTTATATAATTTAATGTTCCTTATTTACTTTTAGTAATTATCATACAATTCCCGCTTACATATTACTATTTAACCATTTATCCACCACCTTTCCCCAAAGTCAACTGTTACAGTTTTGACATAATCTACATATCTCACAACGAACTTACAAGAATAAAGTTCAGAAATATGAAGATTCGATGACACTAATTGTTACCAAATATATTAACGTAAGTAAAAGAAATATATCTAACAATATTCTATTCTAATTTAATACTCTATTCGGCTATAAGTTATTTGATCCGGTAGATATATCTAAATTCAATTTTGGATTTCGGTTTGAATATTAGAGAAAGGCTCCAATTACATTTACTGCCTTCTATAGTTATAAACCAATCTATTAATTTTACTAGCTTCTACCGCTCCTTCTCGAGTTGCAGGCGCGTTATAGTACGTGTTGTCATAACTGGCGTATCGATGACTACTTGGTTTATACTCCAGTTGCAAATAATCCCCCTCCTCTCGTCTTAGCTGACCTTTATCCTTACCATCATATCTCGGATCTTCATATATAGTTATAGTTTGTTTTCTTTGTGCTACAACGGGAGCATTTTTTGGTATTTCAGCAACTGGACTTACTTGAGATTCTCCATAACCATATCCGTAGCCGTGGTTGGGCCCATAACCATACCCACCATCATGGCGTAAACCCTTATCATCATAGTAACCGGGCCCACCATAGTCTCTTTCCCAACCCTGATCCCTTTGCCAGTTAGGTTCTCTTTCCCAGCCATTGCCTCTCTGCCAATCAGCTTCTCTTTCCCAAGCGGGATCCCTCTGCCAATTAGGTTCTCTTCCCCAACCAGGTTCTGCTTGCCAACCATGATCTCTTTGCCAACCAGGACGTTCCCACCCTCTTCTGTCTTCCCATTTCTGCCAATCCCAACCCGGTTCAGGACGAGGAACTGGTGGCACATGATATTCATGACGGCTTCGGATATTACCTCTGTCATAGTTATTATGAGCATTGCGATACTTATCATGATTTAAATTATCATCTAAATAATACTTTTTACCGTGGTTTAGACGGTCCACATGTTTCACACCAGTGTCGCCATATTTATTGTAACCACCACCACGATAGTTATCTACAAGATGGTCCGTGCCTTTATTGTGTGACCCGTGATAGGTTCGCCCACCCTTATTGTCATGCGAATTCAACCTGCTATTGTACTGAGCTTGATCACCCTCGTCATTAAAATCATCAAAAAAAGTACTCTTATTTGAGGATTCGTCTTTATGATACGAATTTTGAAATCCTTGCTTATGATGGCCTTTTTTATGACCCCTCTTGTAACCTTTTGCTTCACTGTCTTCAGCTTTATCTTGCTTGCTGTTATATCCCTTATACGCATCGTTTTCCGTTGCAGAATTTGAGTCATGCTCTTTTTTTAAATATTTTACCTCGTCATTAGCTTTAGAGTATTGGTTTTTATGACTGTCATTTATTTGGCTTTGTTCTTGAATCACCTTTTCACCTTTATGTTTATCATGTTTGATTGACTCAGCTCCTTCATCGTGTGAAATATCTTTCAAATTTTCTTCCAATGCTTCTTTTATTACCGATCCACTGAGTTCTGATAATAATAAAAGTACACAAGTCAATATACTAAAACAGTATTTGTGCCGGGGAATCATTTCATCGCAGAATGCGCGATAGATGTTGATACTAAACTGGCAAAACTGATAATAAACGGGCGTTGAATGTTGTAAAAAGTTTTATATCGATGAGAATCGTGTTAGACTTCATGGCAAATTAGGGTACAATGACAGGAACCACAGAAGCAACGGTGGGAACAATAAGCCGCACAACTGGCTTGTGCGTCCATGACATCACATTATTGAACTAGCAGCATGCGGACATGCTGTAGGACAAGCCGATCGAGGTCAATGGAAACTGAACGGGAACATTGATTAGAAGGTCATTGATTCACACTACTCGTATGTACCATTCTTTCAATTCGTGTTTGTTTATTTCACAGTTGGTAGGGTCAGCAATGAAATAACGGAACACAAGAAAATAGAAAAAAAACTCATTGATGATACTGTTATACATGTGCATTAATTTCGTAGTACCTACTATTATAAACAAATAAGTAGATACATAGGTAGACAGTGTTCGTGTACTGACTTTTTATAATAAAATTGTAACACAGAGATCCAGCACATGGTTACGTTTTTTTAGAATTATCCTCAGTGTTTTTCTGCGTGTACCTACGTGTATTAGGTATATACAGATTAGAGTTTAGTGTAAAGTAAATTTCTCTAAACAGAAAACGTCGTTCGTCCGACACCAGAGAGCACGATGAGTAAAAGTTTTGTAATTTAAAAATGTAGGTAATCAGAATATCAATATTTTTTTAATTATATCCAGTTTTCTATGACGTTATTAAATATATCTTTAAAATCCGATGTTGATAAACTTTGATTTTTTTAACTGAATACAGAGGATTACGATTATAACACACTAACTGTTATTATCTGTTCTTCTTTAATCTTCTTAATTACCTACCCCCTCTTGATCTTCTGCTAGCCATGCGACTTGGCAGTGAAATTAATTTGAAGCCCTCAAGAGAGTGTGAGGGGTTTAGGAGGGAGGGAATGTTTAGTTTTAAAATAGGTTTTCAATTTATTGTGATATGGTATATTTAAATAATAATAACTAGCTGTACCCTGCCACCTTCGGTGTGGCACATTGCGGTTGCCAAAAATAGATTAAAACCATCTCTGAAGCGATTCAAGCTCCAATCATTTATTGATTATATGATGAATAAATGATTGGAGCTCATCACTAAGGTCGCAACCTTGCTGAATAAGTTCGAGACCAGGCCTACCCTGTTATTACTATTTATCTATGTTTATTAAACAAATAATTTTTTTATTACATGATAGAAAAGCAAAATTCAATCAATATTTTTTTCTTATTTCGTACTTTTTAAAGTGTACCTACAACCGTATTCTATCATTTTCTCTAGTTTTAGTTTTTTAACTTTTTATTGATTTTTTATGTATATTATAGTTAAGTGTATAATAGATAGATATACCTATTATTGCACACCATGATTAGGACACATACAATGTGGAATACAAACAAAAACCTCTTCACCGTGAGCCTCGGTGAGGTGATGAAGAAAAAAAAGTATAAAAGTGGCGCTTGTTCGCATTATGGGGATAAAATGAGTTTACTTTAACGATCAAAGTCGTCATTTTACTAAAGGAATTTTATTTTTTTGTGTATTATACAGGTAAGTCATATATTCATATTTCGGCAGCAAAAGTTTTATTTTTCTAACAAGATTTAAGTCCTTTTCCTTTTAGGCTGAAAAAGGACAACGACAGTCCTTTTTAGGGTTCCGTACCTCAAAAGGTAAAAAAGGAACCCTTATAAGATCACTTTCTTGTCCGTCTGTCCGTGGGTCACCACCAATTTTCTCACTAACGGGTAGACTTAGCAAGTTGAAATTTATACCAGATACTGAGGTTTATGGTCCCTATTAGGTGTATAAAAATCAAGGTCCTGAGTCAACACGATAAAAAGATATGGGCAAACTTCGAATTTCACGAAAACTTGTAAGTACCAAAATTTACCTTATTTTTCAACATTTTTTATTTTTCAGATTTTTCTCTTTACTTGTGCTGTAAGACCTCGCTTTTAACCAAAATTGACAATTCTAGGTCAACCGGAAGTACCCTATAGGTTTTGGGTCGAAAACCTGTATGGTAGTTCCCGTTGACCTAGAATCCCGAAATTTGGCAAAAAGAAACGGCTTACAGCAAACAGCAACAGCTTAAAGGAATAATTCCAAAAACAAGAAAAAGTTGAAAATGAAGATAAATTTTGGTACTTACAAATTTTCGCGAAAATCTACGTAAAATCTGGGTAGGTACGGTACCCTCTGCGCACGTGTGAGACTTGTTCCTAACCGGCTTTTTCAAACTAAAAGCCATTCATATCAAATATGCATTCTTGTTTCCTTTGCCAGTAAGCTATTAGATACGCTATGGTCAGCACAAGTGGTGAGCCTATGCCCTCTTGCAATATCCCTAATGTAAATTTAAAGACAGCAGGTAAAACCAGGTTAGATCTAATAAAGATCTGATTCCAACGACGAACAAGCAGAGATTTTAGTAAAATAAATCATTCATTGTTATTAAGTTTATTTGCGTTGATAGTTCAACAAAATATACAAAAAGAAAACCTGAACTTAAACTTGCATTAATTAAACTGGAACATAAATATTGAGTCATTTATACACATCTGACAAATACAAACATAGAAAAAGTTAGAACATAGGAAAATTTTCATTTTAGACAACTACAATAAATTACTTTAGAAATTGAATTTAATAAAACTAGCTAAAACTTAAAAAACCGTTTACAAATAGTAATTTTAACTTAATAATGCAAAACTATAGGAATCCATTTTTAAAGTACGTAATTTTGCAATTCACGAATGAACGACTATCTAGCGAAATTCAGCAGAACAGCCAATAATATTATGAAATATTATATAATCATAACATACTGGGTGGAGGGTTTTAACAGCCGAGTGGCTGTTAAAAATAATTTGTTGAACTTTGATATTAGCTCCAATAACTAGTATTAAAATGTCTAAGCGTGGGGTGACTTATAAAACAGACGGATTTTGCAGAGCTTAAAAAACTCGGCTGGTTACAAAAGTTAACAATTTTTTGTTGTCCTTTTTCATTAGCAACGATGTTATTCGTAACGCACTTTACGCAATACGCAATTATGGCGTATTACTTCTATTGCCCAAAAACACTTGTAAGATTTTTATAGAAAACTCTATAGTAGAACTTGAAAATAGAAAAAGACTCATCACCACACACACAAAACTCGTGCATCTATCATCATCTCGTACTTGATGTATATTCGTGCATTGCAAAAGTATTATAAATATACATATAAGTATACATAATATATTATGATTGTAACAGCTTCTGTGACGACAAAATATGAAAATAATTGCATTAATATTGTTGTTTTTTTTATAACCATCAAAATACGAATCAGTCACCTATTTAAATAAATATTTATAGGCCTAATATGCCACAAAATGCCACCATGACAAAATATGTAAGTCCAAAACACGAGTCCAAACTAAAAACCAAAAAGCATTTTTTTAAACCAGTATGCTACTTATTTATAATAAATATTAACCACACAATGCAGACTACATATAATACTAGTGGCAGTACTAGACTTTAACGTTCAATTTAAATAAGTATTAAGTATCAGTAGACATAAAAACGTATATCTTACATTTTTGTAACTGTCTCTCTTTTGTAAATCGAAAATCTCCAATCCAAATTCGGAATTTCGTAACTGCGTGTTAAATTTAATCTCTAATATAGACATCAATTTATCGTACAAGATTATCATGCTTTATATTTATTTCAAAAAAAAACTTCAAAAATTAACTGCTGTCTGAAATCTAAATATTGTAACATGTTCTTGTAGAATCCCTTGACGGTAAGCATACCCTTAATATTATGCTAATATTTTATTGAATCAGACGTAAAGTTCCCAAGGTCATTGTATGATGTACCCAAAGAAAAGGTTTCAGGTAAGATTGATTTACAAATGTTATAAGAAGTCTTTATGCAGTGCCATTTTCTTTTACATTCAGCTCCGCGATTCTAGCCAAAAGGTCTTGGACGAGGTTTTCCCTAGGAACTTCGTCCTCTTGCCTCGTCTTAATGTTTCGAACTTTAACCACACCACGCTTGAGCTCCGATTCGCCTAGCACTACAGCCAAGGGGATGCCGTTCTCTTCACAGTGTTGTAGCTGGGTCAGCATTTTAGGATTTTTCTTGTAAGATTGCTCTGTCTGAAAAGACAGTTTAAAAAAAAGTTTAGTTTTCCATTAAACCGACTTAAGTTCTTTGATATAATCTAGAAACCACTGAAAATTTTATATTACACTTGTCTTCTATCTACAACAGTACTCGTATCATGTTGATTTAAAAAATTTGGATTGACTCTAGAAATATGTTTATAAGTGAAATACCTATTAATTAAGACCTAGAAAATAATGAAGTGAATACTGGTAATATGTGAAATACGGTTTTACGGCAGAGATAGTAGTTTGGTACAGTAGTTTTAATCTTAATTAAAATTACCTTGATGCCAGCATTCCATAAGTCAGTGCAGATCTTCATCCTCTCTTCAAGGAAATTCTTCTGCGCAGATGCCACATAGACGTCAATTTCGTTTGTACGCACGCTGATGTCGCCTGCAGCCAATTTAGCTTCAAGCACTGAGAATACACGCTCCACACCAATACTCACACCCACGCAAGGTACCTGATTTAACATAGAATATTTTTTGTGGATTAATAGCTTTGAAATAAGTAACCATATTTATTTTAGTATATTTAAACTTAATGGATTAAACTCATGTGAGGTTTTTTGTTTGCTGCACATGATAGAATAGTCCTAGATAAAAAGCCACTATAAAACCAAAGTATTAATAGCAGTCTATTACGGAAATACACAATTCTTAACAGTGTGAATACAATGTTGACTTAGGATAATCTAAAAGAAAAATCAACAAAGTATTTGGTGTTATTTGTAGCAAGTTTTTTTTAAATAATTTTGCAAATAAGTAACAATAAATTTAAAAACCGGGTTTATACGGCAATTGAATTTGTTCAACAGTGGAATGCAATAGGCTGATTGCTTAATTGATTGATCGACATACTTAACGAATATAGTTTCTTCACACCACACGACACAGCAATCGATCATTTTCAAATTTCTTATACATACATAGACACCACCACATTAACTGTTTCAGTGAGCTATTTAATGATACAAGTTTTACAATTCAGAAATTATGATTGCAGTTACATGCAATATTAAAGTGACTGCATAAACTGACAAAGAACTGCTTATTTTTATAAGCAAAAAGAACTATATGTATAATCAATGTTTTTTGTTCGAAATAGTAATATTTTGTAATAATTTCATGTACATACCATAACGTTTATAGTTCGACAAATATATCACTCATACATGTTAGTGGCAAACTATAAGGCAATACAGATTATTATTATTAATGTTGGTAATTTACCTGTTTATTTTTTGAGTCAAACATGCCAACAAGATTATCGTATCTACCACCACCAGCGATTGATCCGACAGTCTGTTCTTCATTGCCGATTTTTATTGGTTCTGAAAGGAAACACATCATCTGTACCTATTCTTTAACCACCTATCGACATATAATTAAAACGAAGATATTCACTAGCGCTTAAAGTATATCGTACGCATACTATATTTACAAATAATTGAGTATTTAATTACACTAACCACAACTTACTTTTTTGTGGTCTTACACTCAAATGTTAGAAGTCTGTCAATCAGTTCTGGTCTAGGGTGTATCCAGATAGATTAGAGTTAGACCAGTAGTGTAATATTAACACATGTTTAAGATTTCAAACAGATATGGTCGCTAACTTATTAATACATTTAGGATATTTACTTCAGTGGTCTGAATTAAAGAACGTGATGCTGTAATAAACAACACCAATTCGCATTCGTAAGTCAAGAGAAGTATACTAATAACAACATTTATTATACTTGTATATTTAATATTATTGGCATATGTACATGGAATTTAATATTAAACTCACGAGTAAGAACAGCTTCATAAATAACTCCTGTGTAATAATCCAAACCCCTTGCAAGGCTGAGATCAAATAGTATTTTATTTTTGATACCAAAGAGCTCACAATACTCTAATAGTAATTTGATGCCCTGTAAACCTTCAACAGCTGCTTTAGTTTTAGATAATTTCTCGTCTTTGAGTAGTTGGTCGACTAACTCAACACCACCGTTGAGGCGAACATATTCGCCTATTCTGTCGGCTGCTTCGGGAGTAATGCCTTTTTCATTTATCATTTCGGTTCTCACTTCTTCCCAGGGTGACTGCAAATTATAATCATATAAATAATAAAATGCCTTTCGTTTTTTCTAAACTTAGTACCTACATCTTCCGTGACGACGTTGACGAACTATGACCATTTACATTATGACAAAAGCATATTCTTATAGTAATAATTGTAACAAGAATCTTATTCCATGTTACATACTAATTAATTATTTTTAGACAGTTAAAATGTCTACACAATATGTGCAAATAAAAAGTCTTTAAAAACTTTTAAGTATATATAGTGTTGGAGTTTAAGTATTTTGACATGCTATGATTATAGTCTATACAATATCGATCTCTAGCAGGTATATATTATATTATAAATAATAAAAATTTAAAAGTATAAATATAAAAAGTTAGACTTTGTTGCTACTCAAACTATATTGTAAAAATATATATTTACTGTAACTACTCGTTTTTTATTATTAGTATCCTGCAGTTTGAAATATTATAAATAAATATTTAGTTAGACAACAATTTTTTCAAGACCTTGGCCATCTAATTTACTACAGCAAGGAAACAGAAAGTGAAACATATTTGTTGTTGGAATTTAGAGTAACCCACAATTCAGTACCGATTAAAGGCAATTAAACTACCTTATCTAGTTTGTCAACAGTAGAACATGTAGGGCGGAACTTGTCGTCTGGTACTCCACAAGCTTCAAACATGCCATCTAACAATCGCCGGTGATTGATCTTTAACACATACTGTCCAATTTCAAGAGAATCCATAATTTCTGTTACAACTTTCAGGCATTCTGCGTCTGGTACCATAGGGTCATATTGACCTGCTATATCAAAATCCTGTAATGTTTTAATTACATTGTTTAGAAAAGGCAAGCACATAGTTACGTACATTGCACAATATATAATTAGGCATATCAGTATTTTACGGTAATATGTACTAAAAGTTGGTTCTTTAAGGAATGTATGTAGTTGTTAATATAACTCACACATGTACAAAATAAACTCAATACAATAACCATAATATCATTTCTGGAACTCTTAAATACAATAACCACAACTGACATCTAGGTATGTAATTGTGGGTTGGCTTTACAAAAGATATTTAAAGCAAAATTAATGCATATGAAGTTGTTAAAATATATGTTAAGAAACTTACACATTGATAAAACTCTCTGTAGCGGCCCCTAGTCATTGCAGGGTTATCCCGCCTATATACTTTGGCAATGTGATAACGCTTTAAAGTGTTTATCTTGTTCATAGCTAAATAACGCGCCAATGGCACAGTTAAGTCATATCTCAGTGATAGTATCTCACCTCCTTGGTCTTTCAAATCATAGATTAATTTTGAATCTTCACCATATTTACCAGTTAACACATCCTGAAATTAAAGTGTTTGATGACATTAAAAAATAGAATTTTCAAAACTAAATGAAAATAAATATTCCTCTTAAATTAAACTGTCATTTTAGAATTATTAAATAATAAAAACAAATACTGACAGTGTAAAGAGTTTCAAAATGCGTCAAACCAACAAATATCAACAGTTGTAGATAATTGGACTTCCCTGATGAAGCTGTGGCTGTTCCCTGTGGCTTTGATTTCATAAAAAATCTGACGGTTCTACATACTTAAAATTACTGGTTGTAGGTTGTAATTACTAATTTAAATTAAATCTAATTAATTTATACTTCCAACCTTTAGCTCAAAGACAGGTGTATCAATACACTCTGCACCATGTCTCTTGAAAACCGCAATGATTTTTTCAAGCACTCCATTCCTTAAAGTCATCTGTTGGGGATTGTAATCCCTAGTACCCTTAGCGGTCTTGAGAGAAAACTTCTGGGGAGTAGCATCTTCAGTTTTGATCTGTGCCTTTAATGCAAGTAATTTGGCTACTTCTTCTTGAATCTAAAAAAAAACAAGGTAATAATTAATAAGTACCGGTAAAACTTATTTGACATAAATATGTCTTACTGCAAGGTAAGCAACACATGTTTTGTAGGATCTACGAACATTGCTTGTCATGCTTATGATAAATCAATATTTATATAGTTAATGCTTATGATAAATAAATTTTAAAAAAATATAACAATATTGGCCGAATGGTGGTTTGTGTAACGGACTGCTATTCCAAAGGTTGCGGGTTCAATTCCTGCTCAAGTCAAACATTTGTGTGCATGAACATTTAATGTTTGATTTGGTCAGGGTATTTCTATGTATAATAAGTATGTATTTACAAAAAAAAAGTATATATGTATTTATATCAGTTGTCTAGTACCCATAGTACAAGCTCTGCTTAGTTAGGGACTAGATGGCGTTGTGTGAAAGTGGTACAATATTATTATTATAATAGTTGGTAAAGTTTTTTTTTATGATAGAGGGGGCAGACGAGCAGAGGGGTCTCCGGATTTTAATTTTTATTTTAAGGTATAAATATGAATAATACTTATTTTTAGAGATTAATGTAAATGACTGTACAAATTGTAATAAATAATAGTATCACTTTTAATTTAAACATAATGTTTAACACCAGACTTTCTGACAATATGCTTTGCAATATAATTTACCATTTACCAATTACAATTAATTTATGTTCATGATTGGATAAATATCCAATCATGAACATAAATTAATTGTAAATATATTAATTACAAATTATAAAAATAGGCATAAAATTTAATGTGAAATGTATGTAGATGTGTCTGAAATAAGTCTGATTAATATTATATAAAAAAAAAATATCTCACATCAAAATTCTTCACTTCTTTAAATTTGTTTGGAACAGAAATATTGTACAATAGAAATAAACCTTATAAAAGCTCTATTCTAACAAAATAAAAAAAGAAGGAAATAACCTATGTAATTTAAAGCAAGACAACTACCTATAAATTATAAGCAGTAATAGGCCAATACCTTACACTGAGATGATGTGGCAATACATTTTGTGAAATTGGTGCTCGGAACTGAGTTGTGTAATCGCATCACAGTTGCATGATTCCTAATAAACCATAACACTTTGTACGACATGCTTGGCTACTTATATCTTCACACTTTCAAACAATATGATTTCTCGTCACCACCCACAGCATTACTAATTATATCCGGAAACAAAAAAATTAATTGTGTCATAAGAAATTATTTTCAGTTTGAACTTGAGTATAAAATAAAATCTTAAACAATAATATAAAAAGTAATAACTTCAAAGGTAGGGATGACGAGACAACCATTTGATAAAAATCAACCAAATGTTGTTAGTAAATTAATAGAAGAGGAGTGTACGTTGAACCAATTGAAAGTAAATTATGACTACATACATACAGGCCAATACAACAGTTAAAAAACCATCACACACCTGCTGATTAATTTTACTTTCATCTCTCATGTTTTTCCACTCTTTAGGAAAATCCAATTTAGGAAATAAAGATATTTCAGATTCTGTGAAACTCTGCATATGGTACCACCACCTCTTGAGGTGCTTGTATTTTCTTAAATTTATTTTTTTTAGAGTCCTCATCAAAGCTATGTCACAATAACATGGAGTGAACTTACAAACGTAACTGTATTGACTGAAATGTTTATCTAATGCTGCTAAATCATATTTAACATTACTCCTCTTCCCCTACAATATAAATTATTTTAAGTTTACAATGTGATGCAATACTATAACAGTTTTACAATATGGAACTTCCGTGCCATAAAAGGTATAAACATAAAACTAACCTTTTCACCTGATTCTTTAGCAGCTTTTAATTTTCTAACAAGATCACCTTGCTCTTTGATTTTCAAAAGCAGTGTTTCTTGGTTATCTGCCATTATAAACTTGAACTTAAAATGTATGTGTATCCGTATCCGCTCAAGGCTTCTAAGTAAAAGTGTTTCAGTACAGTTCACTTGGTTTTGTCCCTTTCATTTTAGATTGCAGCAAATAGCGTAGCAGCAAGTACGGTAACTTTTTGCACTACCTGCATAATAAGAGGTTAAGTAATAAGTTAGCACAATGTTAAAAAAATCTGTAAACACATGCATAAATTGTTTGTCATCTCTGTCTTACTTTTGCACATGACAAGTAAGACAACTGTACCTCTCTTTCATTTTATTACTTGATCTGTGAAATAATCAAACAGTAAACTCTGGAACACTTTTTTTGACAACAAATGTCACTATTGGGGCTGCCAGGAGTATCTAGCGATGTTTTTTTTACTACACCGAGTAATCTGACTAAATAATGAAATTAAATATCTGAGGTGATCCTTTGACATTTAATTTTCTCGTATTGAAAGTCTCTGAGTTTAAGTTTTCTTTTACTCTGAGGTACAGTGCTGTCAACAGGTCAATTGTCAATGTCATTACCATATTATGTTTGCTTGTCAATGTCAAACTGTCTGATCTGAAGTCATCAAGTCCCAAATCTATTTTAATTATTCTATGCTTTATTTTTTTAAATATCTTAAATGAAATTCTACTAGAATGGATAGATTTGAATACATAGAGGCGCGTTTATTCGAAGGTGAAGATTACCTCAAACGTGACAAAAATGTTAAGATATATGATGGTGATGATAAGGTTGTTTATATTTCTAAAAATCAGAAAACATAAATTGGTAACTATTCCAGAAAACGTCTAGAAAACTATACGTGTTTCAGACCCAGTATACAGATGGTGAAGTAGTGCTGACTACGCATAGGATTTTATGGGGAAAACCAGGCGATATACCTAAAGGGCTTGTATGTTTATCACTTTATTTATATTATGTATTCTGCATAGAAGAAGAAAGTGGTGGAGTATTTGGCCTTGGGGGACCTAAAAGAATTATATTGCATTTGGGACCTACACTTCCAGGTATATTTTTTTTTTTCAGTATATGTTAAGCCTATTGTATTTGTCTTGATGAGATGTCAAACTGTTGTAGCCTTTGTGCGTGTTAGCTGTGTTTAGCTAATTGTCTTTTAAGTTATTTTGTCTCTGTTTTAGGTAAGAGACCAGGTCCAGCTGTTGTGAGCCCCTACCATTTTATCAAGTTTTCATTTAAGGATGGCATTGATCAAACTTTCTACAAGGCACTTAATGACGCTGTTACTGCCAAAGCATGGGAAAGACTAACTCCTGTTTTATCACCTGTCAATTCGGCCAGTGCACACTCATTGTCCAAGCCATCAGTACAACCTGTCAATTCAAAAATTCGTTCCGGAATAGTAGGCATTGAGAGAAGCATAGAAGAGCAGCACAGGCAAACTGGTGAAAGCATTACAGTAGCTTTCAAAGATTTAAGAAAGTTGATGGAGAAGGCCAAAGATATGGTGGCAATTTCTAAGAATATTTCTACTAAAATTAGGGTGTGTATGATATACAACAAATGTCACTTGCCAAACTGTACACTGAAATAATATGAATATCCTTTACAGGAAAAGCAAGGTGATATTTCAGAAGATGACACTGTAAGGTTTAAAGCCTACCTGATGAGCTTAGGTATAGATGATCCAGTTACTAGAGATGCATTTAGATCCGATTCTGACTATTATTTAGGTCTTGCGCAGCAAGTATCGGATATGATGGTTGCTGTTCTCATGGTGAGTAGATTCACTAACTTGTAGCCTAGTGGTGAATGATATTTAGAAGATGTGTATCATCATGTGCATTATCACTTCCTATGTATCTAGCTCGTCTATCAAGCAGAATAAACATGCAACTTACATGCAAAATTTTAATAATATGGGCCCCTTTTTTTATTGAAAGTCATTATAATTTATATCAGACACCATTCCTCTCATCATTCTGAATCTCTGGCATTTGAGAATAATGCCAATTAGAATATATCTATACAAATAAATAAAATTGGAGTGTCTGTTTGTAATATTAAAATAACCGCTTTTTACTAAATGCATATGTATGTTTACACTGTACATATGCCAAAATAACATTTTTTACAATTTTTGACTGTCTGTCTGTCTGTTTGTTCCGGGTAATCTCTGGAACGCCTGGATCGATTTCGACAGAACTTTCACTGGCAGATAGCTGATGACATAAGGAGTAACTTGGCTACTTTTTTTAGACTAGCTTCGCCCCGCGGCGTTGCCTGCGGTTATAACAACAAACGCGGGTAACACCGCGGGTCTCAGCTAGTTATTACTATATGTATTGTTACAGTAGGTATTTAAAATAAACATTTACAATGTAGAGCAACTGTTTACAATGTATCAAATATTAAAACATTTTTTTTTATTCTGATTGCAACAATAGTGTTGCAATCAGAATAAAAAATAAAGTAAATTGTACATAGGTACAATTTATATACAAGAGATTGCTGTACTACCATTTTAATGATTGCATTTGTTTTAGGAATGTGGTGGAATAATGTCTTTAGCTGATGTTTGGTGTAGAGTGAATAGAGCCAGAGGTTTAGAGCTTATATCTCCTGAAGATCTCATGAATGCTTGCAAGTTTGTATTCTATTTATAATTAATGTGTATCTATAGCACAATGTAAGTACATAGTAGTAGCATAAAGATAGATAGTTTTAGATTGTATGTTATATTTAAATCACTTGATGTTTATATGCTCATTGTATGAAATGAAAGGATTGCAAGAATGTAGTACAGTACTGGTGAAAATAATTCTTAGATTATCACAGTACATTCACTTATAACAATGGTGTACAACAGGCATTTTTAATTGTATTTAAATATATTTTCTGCCTAGTTTGAGATCAGACGGCCGTGAGTGAGACGTGTGAAGTACATTATTATTATTATTCTCTTTATTTACTTTATATACATATTATTTACATTTTTAAACATACACTTTATAAAAAATTATAAAAAAATACATTTAAAAATATAAAAAATAGCAGACCACCGACATCGGGTACAGGGACCAAGACACCGGTGGTTAGGACTCCAAAGATAGGAACCTCCTCACTATACGAGCCGTGTTAAGGAGGACTGCCTTCTGCATCAGACCCTTGATCCAGCCGTCCAACGTGAGCCTCTTAAGGTGTTGGTCGAGGCTCTTGGCTATCAATCCGTGAGCAGATACGACTATCGGAACAATGATCACTGAATCAACATTCCACATATCGACAATCTCGTGAGATAAATCCAAATATTTAATTTGTTTTTCTTTTTCAACTTTCACGAGATTCTCGTCATGAGGAACGGCGATATCAACAATCATTGCGCGGCGCTCTAATCGATCTATCAGCACAATATCAGGCTTATTGGCAACAATCGTCCTGTCTGTGATAATAGATCGATCCCAATACAACGTGGCCCGACCATTCTCGAGAACTGGGTCGGGCACATACCTGTAGTATGGCACCTCTAGATTCACAAGATGGTATTTAAGGGCAAGCTGTTGGTGTACGATCATGGCTACTTGGTTGTGCCTGTGCAAATATTCTCCGTTAGCAAGACGAGAACAACCAGAAATAATATGCCTGATTGATTCGCCAGGACGGTGGCATGCCCGACAGATGTCAACCGTACCATCTTTCAGGATATATTTCCGATAGTTATTCGTCATGATAACTTCGTCCATAATCGCACAAACAAAACCTTCAGTTTCTCCGAAGAGATCACCATACCGTAGCCAAGTCGTAGATGCTTTTAAATCTATATCAGATCCGTTTAGGGCCCGATAAAACCGACCATGGAGTTCTTTGCCCTTCCATACTTCCCTGCGATCATTAACACTAAGTACTACAGGTCTGCGCCAATTCTCTTTAGCCAGAGCGAGCGGGGTGAAGCCGGTATCCACTGCAACTACATTGCGATGCACTCCCACGTCAGTATGTAGAAAATATTCTCTGAGATTGCATATCTCGCGATTATGTAGGGTCTTGATATTTAATAGTCCGCGACCCCCAAGCTTTCGCGGGATATACAATCTCATAACTGATGAACGTGGGTGGTGCATTCGGGATGCAGTCAGCAGTGTACGGACTTTCCTGTCAAGGGCATCTTTATTATTATTATTATTATTTTTACTTGTAGATTACTGCAGACTATTGGAGCTCCAATGTCTCTTAGAAAATTTCCAAGTGGAGCTTGTGTCCTCCAACTCAGCAGTCACAGAGATGAAGAAGTTGCTAAGAGCACTAGTGAACTGGTAAATTACTTATGGTTTAAATATAATAATATGTATATTTTTGTTTTGTGTCTCACTCTATTTAGTAATACTAACAACCACAATGTAGCTGATCCAAACAATCATCTCGTTTCCGGATTAAAATTGTGGAAGTTTCATTTCTTTACAAATGTTAAACAGTTACTCAACAGTAATTTGTTCATGTGCTAAGGAATAGGTGTGAAAAGAATACTAAAACGACTTTTTAATTTCAGCTTGAAGAAAATGGTCATCTCACACCTGAGAAACTATCACAAATCGCAAATGTGTCCGTCCTATTAGCACGCGAGCGCTTGTACACTACTGAGCGCCTAGGCATGGCATGCAGAGACGAATCTATTGAAGGCCTCGCATTCTACCCGAACCTATTTCTAAGAGAAGCCTCTTAAGAGTATTGTTAAAACCCTGTTAATAATGTTAAAAGTTTATTATACTAATTTTTAAATAATAAGTTTAAGAAGTCATTTCGACAATAAATTTAATATGTGCTTGTATTTGTGATGGGAGGGTCTGTTGTAAATAAGGAAAACAACACAACATTGAACAAGTTAAAGTGATTAGTGAGTTAAAATAAATAAAATCCAATTTAAAAATATATGAACGAATATTTTCGGGATTAAGCTCGTGAATGCGTGACGAGAGCGTTACGAAAAGTGTGATCGGGCGAGGCGAACGGAAGGTGAGAGGGAGAAAGAAAGTTAGTGAAGATAGAAACAGAGAGAGTTACGTTTCGTATATTACTGTAGGGGCAAGACAGGTGCGAGCACACATTTTCTCTCTCTTTCTCTCATAGCCAAGAAGTTTTACTTCAGTTGTGTGGTGTAAAGCACACTCGATTTTTTATTTTATATATTTGTGTACTTAATCAAAAGTAGTAATTTGCTCGAACTATATTTTTTTTGAGTAGGAGCTCAGACATTTTTCTAAACGAAACTAACAAACAGTTCCAACAAACACACAGACATTATACAATACCAATCATTACTAGTCTATTTGTTTGTTAGTCTATTTGTGCCCCCCCGGCGACTGTCAAAGTGAGCGGACGTGTGTCGATTATACTCCACAGTTTTTATTCAAAAAGTTCATCAAATTTAAAATAACCAACTATCTAATAGTATAGTGTTGTGTACCGTGAGAACTCGAAAAAAATGGTGTATGAATCACATCTATGCATAAAGAACTGAGTGAGTTACAAGCAAAATCATTTTAAAAATTTCCGTTAACGCACAAAACGTTTGTAATTAACATCCAACAGGTGTCAACGATTCAAGGTCACTTCTTCCTCAGTCATTGACCCGTAAGAATAGATGAACCAACAGGCTACCAAATTCACTTTTACCTAACAAGTAGCGTTGGTCTGGAGGCTCAAAGTTAGCCTGTTGAAAGGTCGGGCGTTCAAACCCCGCGCCTGGAAGTAAGTTTTTGTGGTTTTCGATACAATTATTTCAAAGTTTATGAGACGGTGACACAAAGATAGACGTAATCCGAAGACATAAATTCCATTCAAGTTGTAATTAATATATCACAGAGTGCAGCACTGTTTCTGTGAGTACTGGTTGGATGTAAGTTGTACTATTACGAGTAAATATGCCGAAAACAAAAAGAACTCCCCCAGCTACACCCAACGAGCAATCAACGATAAAGGTAACAGAGAATTCTAAACAAGGCTCAGACTTAGTAAAACCGATAAACGACTCCGTACTGCAACGGTGCGAAACAACAGTCGATCCCCACAAACTCACCTCGACCATAACAGAGCGCAAGAAAAGGAAACTTACTGAACATGATAATAATATGCCATCATTGCTGCAAGAAATGTTTGACCAATTTTCTAAGGAACAGGAGAGGCGGTTTGAAGAACTAAAATCCACCATTAGTGATATATCTGCTCAAAATACAGAATTAAAAAATAGTCTAGTAATGATGTCTGACAAATATGATGAGTTCTTAAGTAAATTAAATTCCTTGCAATTGGAGTGGCAAAGTGATAAGAAAACTATTCGACAACTGGAAGATAGAATTGAGTATCTTGAGAGAAAGACGAGAATTTCAGGCATCGAAATACAAAATATCCCTAAGGCAGATAAAGAATCGAAAGAAAATCTATGCGGGATTGTCGAGAGCTTAGCGAAAACTATCGGTATCGACATGGACACCTCAAAAATCAGGGATGTTTACAGGATCAACACCAAAAATAATACTAGTCCCATATTAGTAGATTTTTCCTCTGTATTATTGAAAGAACAATATTTGAAGGGTATTAAAAGATTCAACCAAGATAGAACTAAATCCGAGAAACTAAATACTACACATGTCAACCCCATCTACCATCTCAAGCCAATATATGTATCAGAAACTCTCACTCCGAAGTCACGTAAATTATTTTATCTTGCAAGAGTATTCCAAAAAAGTCATGGCTATATGTTCTGCTGGACCACGAACGGTATTGTCTATCTCAAAAAAAATGTAAATTGTAATCAAATACGAATATCGACTGAATTAGACATCGAAAACCTACAGAAATCTGGATGACTATCTGTAATAATTTTCATAGTTTGCATTTTTATTTTTTATATTCTTATTAACTACCACATTAATTTAATTTTAATAACTTTAAAAATTCGATTTTTATATTTAATTATTACATTTAATATAGCCCACCTGTATTTAATAAGCGCTGGTTATAAAACGTACCACACAACATTTAACACGAAACAATCATCTCAAACACATCTCTCCTGTATTGTATTTACACAATTTATTTTTAATCATTTTATGTACATGATACTCTTAACACTCAGTCACATTTCCACACCTCACAATACACACGCTCATAGCCCGTACAAATTCTGTAATATGATATGTTTTCACATCAGCTGTGGCTCTGTTGGAGAAATGCGGCTAATAAGAAACTATCTTCTACCTAGGTTGTCCATACCACAGAGACTTACATTAGAAGCATCCATAACATACTCTAACATTCGATCATAATACTCAAACTTCAATATACACCGAATTAGATAATGTAACAGTGGCTGCCTCTGGCACTTGTGACATAGACACCTGCTTCCAACATATGTATACGTGCGGTAGCTCGCTAAACATTTTCATACAAAATATAAGAAGTATCCATCGTAATATTGCCGGACTCCATACCCTTCTTGAGCGGTCTGGAATTGAGTGGGACATAATTATTCTAACCGAATGCTGGATTACACGGAACCAGCTGTTACCACCTATTGATGGTTATCATACCGCGTATACTAAAAATGTTAAGACCCAAAATGAGGGAGTCGTTGTGTATTACAAATCGACCTACAAGTACACCATATTTGAGCCCTCTTTAATGGATGGCAACTGTTTGGTGATTAAAGTCGATACCCAAACTGCAATAGTCTGCATTTATCGTCCACCAGCACTAAGAAATATCTCTAATTTCATTGTATCCCTAAACGATATACTAGAGTCGTTGTCAGATTGCAGAAATATATTTCTTACAGGTGATTTGAATATTGACATCTCCACTGCTACGTCTGATACACGATCCGAAATATATCTCAATCTCTTAGCTTCCCATGGTATGTTGCCGGCTTACCACATTGCGACACACTCACAAACTTGTCTTGACCATGCAATTATTAAGTCACAGCTTCAGGTAGTAAGCCTAGTGGCGCATACAACCTTAACTGACCACTATAGCATCATTTTAAGTATTTCTGGAGCCCACCCACCACGGTCTTGTGTAAAAACAACAAAACAAATAAATTATTCATCCCTCGACGAGAAACTCCAAAGCCAAAACTTTGAAAGTATCTACTCAATGCAGTGTGCCAATGACGCAGTATCATATCTCTTCAACACCCTGTCTCATCAATTAAAAAGTTGTACTATAATAAACACAGTTTCAAGGCGAAAGCGTATCATTAAACCTTGGATTACACCAGGATTGTTACGTTGTATGCGAAACCGCGACAAACTGCATTTGAAGTATAGAAGAGATCCTAGTTATAACAATAAACTAATATACACTAGATACAGAAACTTTTGTAACAACATCCTTAAAAATATCAAGCAGCAACACGATAAAAGTGAACTCGCTAAATGTGGAGGCAATACAAAAATGTTATGGAAGCAAATTAAATCAATCACATGCACTAAAAAACAAAGCACTCCATCTACAAACCTGATTGATCCAACAAATCCTTTGGCTTCAATTAATCGTCTTAATGAGTATTTTATACGGGTAGGATTGTCACTCGACAATACAAACACACGAACTTGCCCAATTACTTCTCAGCCCTACTTCGGACACCCAAAGCATTCTTCGTTTGTATTACTTCCAACGGATACTAGAGAGGTTGCAAACATCGTGTCTTCACTTAGAGCTAATTGCTCATTGGGAATAGATGATATTGCTAGTGGCATACTGAAAAGATATTTAAATATACTAGCAGAGCCTATTACTTATATTTGCAATGTCTGTCTGTCTACGGGAGTATTTCCTTCGACTCTCAAAAAATCACTTGTGCATCCAATCCACAAAAGCGGCAGTAGAGATAGTGTCACCAATTATCGACCAATATCAATTTTGCCTGCTCTATCAAAAGTCTTGGAAAAAATTATTAATAAACAATTAACCAAATATTTAGAAACAAAAAAAATACTTTCGGAAAATCAATACGGCTTCCGTAACGCTAGATCTTGTGGTGATGCAGTTCATCGGCTCACTGATACTATAGTCGCGAAGCTTGACAACAAGAAGAAAGTACTAACTATATTCCTTGATATCGCAAAGGCTTTTGACACTGTCTCCACGCCTCTGCTGCTAAGGAAACTGGAACACCTTGGAGTCCGTGGAACTCAGCTCGATCTTTTTAAAAGCTATTTAACTGGTAGATCGCAACGTGTTAAAGTTGGGGATTGCATAAGTGATGAACATGAAATTACAAACTCCTCAATTCCTCAAGGGAGCATTTTAGGCCCTACCCTTTTTTTAATCTTTATAAACGACCTTTGCGAACTTAAACTCACTAATGGAAACATTATTACTTTTGCGGACGATACAGCTCTCCTGTTTTATGGTGACACTTGGGAGGAAGTCTTCCAATTCGCCCAGGTTGGTTTTTCACGGGTGACTACTTGGCTCAGAGACAACCTACTTAAACTTAATACAGACAAAACCAAATACATTGCATTTGCTCTATCAAACCATTCCATTAACATTAACCCAGATCTTCACATCTCAGCCCATACATGTAACAATAACCTCTCAAAAATATGTGAATGCCCTAAATTGCAAAATGTTGACTCGATTAAGTATCTTGGTATAGTTATTGATAAAAATTTAAATTATAATATGCACATCGACCTATTAGCAAAACGTGTTAGGAAACTCATATATATCTTTAAGAACCTACGAGGCGTTGCCGACGAGAAGGTGCTTCGGACTGCGTACCTCGCACTATGTCAATCCTTACTGACATATTGTGTTACTGTATGGGGAGGAGCCTCAAAAACCCATATGATGAAATTAGAACGTGCACAAAGAGCAGTCCTCAAAGTTGCACATTGCCTTCCTTTTTTTCATTCAACAAACGAACTCTACGCAAAATGCAAGGTTCTAACGGTCCGTCAACTCTTCGTCCTCAACACTATACTGCGCAAACACTCAGAGATAATCTATCAACCTACTTTACAGTCTCACAAACGAATTAAAACTAAAGTTTGCCCTAAAATATTATGTAAAAGTAGCCTCTCCCAACGCAGCTACAGTTTCCTAGGTAATTATTTATATAACAAACTCAATTCTGTCCTTAATTTATATCCTTTAACCAGGGTTAAATGTAAGCAAGTACTTACTTCACATCTTTTAGAATACAACTACGAATCTACTGAAAAATTACTAACTATCGCAAAATAAAACCTAAGCTCTTAAAGCAATATACGCACACACACATACACAAACATACACACACACATACACGAACATACACATATACACAAATATACACACACCCATACACACACGGGCGCACACACGCACACACGAAAGCGCATACTCATAAAAATAAAAATAATGACTAAATGTTTTACCTGGCAAGATGTTTTATGTGTATTTTTATTTTTGTCTTTTTTTTTTTATTATATTTTTTTTATTTTTCTTTTGCCAATAACTAGACATAAGCATGATACAAACTTTGTACTATGGGGGGGCCTGGCAATCTGTGTGACAGGGTTCCCTAGTGCAGATGCCAGTCTCCCACAATGGTCTTGAGCAATTACTGTAATAAGCTAGTATTAAGTAATCTTTGTGGAAGAGAAAATAAACTTTATCTTATCTTATCTTATCTTATCTTATTTGTGAGCAATGACACTTGTTGTTAATTACAGTACCACACCTGTAGCTCGTATAGCTAATCTAGGCTAGGTAACATTTACCTACACGTCCTTAGCCGCTTCAGATCTCAAAAACTACTGAACCGATTATAGTTAAACCGCCGTAAGCTTGGCCCTCGTGATGGTTTGGGGGACGCGGGGCGGGGGTGCATTCAACCAATTAGCTAGTGCGTCGCTGTCCGCCGGCAGTGACTGACGTGAAAGCATGGTTGTACGTGTTATTTTTCTTAAGACTGCTACACATGGTATTATTTAGCAATATGGATAATCTGCCGACTCTGCGTCACAAAAAGATTTAAAAACTTGAAGTTCGGTTTACAGAGGTTCTACTGTTAAAGTTCTAATAACGAATATTTATTATTTTACTTAATTTTTAAATTGTATCTGAATATAATTTACATGATGAAGATAAGGTGATTTTATTAATATTATTTTACAGTATTAAATTTTACAATTAATCATAAAAACTTACAATACACTGACATTATAATACATGGAAATAAATTAGATTTTCATTACATCGTGTGTAGATTAAATCTCAAACAAATAAATCTGAAGATATCGAGTTAGTACATCGTGTCATGTATAGCCGAGCGCATCACCCGCCCCGCGTCCCGCAAACCATCAGGAGGGCCAAGCTTACGGCGGTTTAACTATAGGGATGGAATAAAATCACAATCACAGCTGATAAATTTTATTATCTATTAATCCTATTATCACACTTGCGACTGATTAACAAAACCACTGCTGCTTATTTATTAATTTTACGATAGCGCAAGACTCGCGAAAGGTCTAAATTAAAAATCGGTCGTAATCTTTGATAAAAAGAATTTTAATTGATTTTAATGCCATTTATCTTTGTCTATTACGAAATCACAATCACATGTGTAATCGCTTTGACTAAAACTAATCATTTCATCACATGAACATGATTTAGAAGTAGCAATAATTTCGCCTATTCCGTTTATGGGGTGTCCATAAGGTAATATGGCACATAAAGCATACATCTTTTAATACGAATGATATCGATACCTCCTAAGTATACTGAGTCATCTAACAAATTTAGGTATTTTAATATTTTTACATAAACGGACATACTAAACCATGATCTTGATGTTAGTGTTAAAAATAAATAAAAGAGAACAATAATTACCGAGATATTTTCACGTATACTAAATCAATTACAACATCAGTTAAAATCGTACATTGTATACTGATCCAAATGATGTCGTACCAGTGTACGCCGGACGTGTGGGGGGACGCATTGTTACAAGTTTATTGTGGCTCAATATACGATGAATGGTAGCATGTGTACACGCAATTTTACTTAAAATTATGCTTTATAAAAATAGTGAATAAAGTAAATGTGGATGTATTTGTCTTATATTGTTTTTTTTTTTAATTTATATTAGTAACAGAATGTAGTCAAACAGGGCGCGATTTTTTTTTAATTTACTCAACGACAATGTGAATAATACCAATAAAACAATAAAATAACTCCGGAATCGGTGATACAATGCAAAATAGGGATGAAAATGGTAAGTTATCTTTTTTTACGTGTATTAGTGTGATTTTGTAATTTTTGTTTGATAATTGTTGTTCATGTTGCTTAGTACGCCGTATACTGATACAACTTTAGTTACACCAGTATACGGCGAAATAACGTTATAAAGAAGACACTTGACTCATCTGGCTATAATAATATACTAATTAAACTTTTGATATTTTTGTATTAATTGTGTTATGATACATATTTTTTTATCTGTTATATATTTTGTTACTTGTTATTGGCATGTTCAACACAAAAATATGAATTATTGTGTTTTTAATTTAAATTATTGTTTGTTTTAGAGTTTCCTTTGCCACCTGATACAAATTTTACGGAAGAGGAGCTGTCAATACTGATGAAATTGATTTGAATGATAGCATAGATGTATTGTAGAATATCCCTTCTAACGCTTCCATAATATTATTCCCTAATTATAATATTCCTTGCTCGTTTATCGAAATTCAAAAAGAAGTTCGATTGCCATCAGTCATAGAAAATGCTCTAGGTGATTAATACGTAATTAATAAAGAACGTCATACGTTGAAGGCGGATTTCAATTGTTAAAAAAAGATAAAGGAAAGCTAAGGGAACTTTTTATAAAATGGTAGGATCGGGAGAGGAAATATAATGTTAATAGAGGGTTGGAAGATGTCAGAAGAAACGGAAGAGTACATGGTATAAGAGTTATAAAAACTTCTTGCCCCGTAAATTGTTGGCAAAAATGTAATGGGAAATTAACAGAAGATATTCGGCAAAGAATTTGGAGTATCCCGGGAAAAAATGATCAGGCCTGATCAGACCTGTTCATGCATGATCAGACCTGAAATTTGACCTGATCAGACCTGTTCATGCCTGATCAGACCTGACGTTAGACATGATCAGACATGATCAGGCCTGATCAGACATGATCAGGTCTGGGCCGTAAAATACGTTCAGATCTGATCAGGCCTGTTCATGCATGATCATGTCTGATCAGGCCTGAATATATTTTACGGCCCAGGTCTGATCATGCCTGATCATGCATGAATAGACATGAGCAGGTCTGATCAGGCCTGATCAGACCTGTTCATGCATGATCAGACCTGGACGTATTTAACACTGCAGGTCTGCTCAGGCATGATCATGCATGAACAGGCCTGACGTGTTAAATACGTTCAGGTCTGATCATGCATGAATAGACATGATCAGGTCTGATTAATAGTTAAATACTTAATTATTATTCCTATATCTTTATATATCGATCGAGCTGGACCAACTGGATCCAACTCGAGTTGAATCAGACCAGACATGTTGATTCGATATATATATATACCTTTTGTTCCATTTCCTAACCAATGCATTTTTTTACTTTCGATTTATTTATATTTTATTAATTATTCTTTCAACTACAACGATAATTTAATACCTTCTAAATTCATGATATAGTCTTGAAATTTACAAAATTACTATTTTATTTTAATAAACATATATATTACATAATTAAAAATTAATAATAAATAACTGGTCATTGTAAATTTCTGTTATAGAAAAGACCTTTGTGTTCTTCCTTCAAGGTTAATATTTTGATTTTCTCTGCTCAAATAATTTTTAAATTTTATAATTTAATTAAAACTTGTGTTTGAAACAATTAAATTTATTAGTGTGTTATTTGCAATGTTTACATAATATACATTTGTGGGTATACTGATCATATGTATATATCACACGCCACAAGTCATCAAGTAAATATATATGGGCACAGCTATGTGTGAGTGTCCTCATGTATAGCACACAACTTTATATGTCACGTGACACACCGGTGTAATTCACTTTCAACATGGATGCCGTCGCATAATAAGAGTATAAACTGTGTGCGTCTTCTACTAGCGTCTGTTTATGTGCAATTGTATGTGATTTATTAATTAATTAAACTTTAAATATTTCACTCTACAAATTTATCTGTGTTGTTTGTGGAGGCATCAAACATGTTTTTAATTCAATGCTATCTATGATGACAATTGCGCCTATATCATCGATAATGATGACAACAAAAAACCTCACGAGCTGGTTAAAGATGATATTACTAAATTCAATATGAAGAAACGACAATATGAAGGAAAAGTGATCGACTTTTCAAGTAAGATATTTAATTATTTTTGTTTATCGACATAAAGGTTATATTATTATTTTTAACATTTATAAAAACTTAAATTTGCTAACATTTGAAAACAATATTTTTTTTAAGTAAATACATTACTCCTGGTGAAATATTCTTTAAATAAATTTCATATTTTTTTAATTACTTGTGTGAAGTTTTCCAAAATATTTGTTAAATATTAGATTCATTTCTGTCATATATGAATAATTCTCATTTGTAATAGTCCATTAAATTTGATGAATAACCATTTATTTTTTTACATACAATAATTAATATTTAATATCTATAGGTAATTCCGATTTTTTACAAAAACGAAGGCAAGATTTCAATAAAACAATCAAACAAAAAAAGAAAGTAACAGCTGGTGTTAATCGTTCGAAACGAAATCGATGCCAAAGAGAAGCTGGAGTCCAGAAAATTCACCACCTCCGAAAAAACTAAAGATTTCAAAGAATGTAAGTTGACTTTATGATTAAAATAAAATTAAACCTAAATATTTTATTATTATATTTTATTTGATTATGATTCAGCGAACGTACGTATAATTTATGTGTAAATATTGATGAAATTTCATTAATGAATACTGAGTTCATGTTCATTTATGTACCGTCATTCAGAAATATGATTTAAAATGATAACCTCCATGTTAAATGTATATCTATAAAGTACTCAAATTAGATGCTTTTAAATTAATTCAAATTGTTTTAAATCGATTCAAATTAGATTTCTTAATCAGGGTATTTAAGTGATAGTAAAAAAATAATGCTATTTTTAATAAATACTACCATTTATTTTTAAATAAATAAATTTTTAGATGAAAAACATAGGAAATAATGTTTACTGCCGAAAAATAATTTATGATTCAGCGCTAGAAGCTTCTCATAAATCAACGCATTTGGCAAGAAGGTTGTTAGAAGGAGTTTTTAACCACGACGCCATGATGGGATGCACATTGACAGGGCAGGCTCCAAGGACTAAAGATAAAAAATCAGCTGTTGTAAATCCATTAGATCAACAGGCGAAAGGCGCGATCGTTGGTGAGTTTTTTTTCTTAATTACTAATCCTAATAGGTAACATTGTGTCAAATTGACTCTAACGTTTTTTTTAAATCTCTGGTTTAAGAACTTCATTTGAAAGCCTCATTTAAAGCCGTAATCTATCAATAATTTGACTGCTCAATTTTACTTGCATGCCAGAGAATAATTTTACAATAATTAGCATTTAATTGTTTAATTTGGAGCGTAATTCTTTGGGTTTGGAATCAAATTGACCCCATGTGACCGTAAATATGGATTATTATCGAGGTGTGATGTGACTCATTATGAACGAACTTTGCAGAGTTTGCGATGCATACAGCCGTTGAGAGGAAGTGGCCGATTCAAAGTCGACAAATCATTTTAAAGGAAATGAGCCAAAGATCACTGAATATAAACGCGACAACATGAAGAAGGAAAAAACTGAAATGAATCCAAAAAGCTAAAAAATTCAATACAGTTTCACATTATACTTTTAATAATTTTAAGTTAATATTAACGTTAAGAAAGTCAACCAAAGAGTTACTTCCATATATCTAATAAAAAAATAAAAGGTGATAATTACCAATTAATCATATCCATAAATCATTGATATAATACTTACATAGATGAGTAATTACCGCCTAAAATCGTTGCTACTGCACATCTGTCCACAGGCATATGCGTAGCAAACGTCAATTCAGTATTCAATGTGGCGTCAACCGAGTTGAACATAGCGACACATGACAGTAACAATCGCCAAAATGGCTAAATGCGTAGTGAAAGGATGCGATTCTAGGTCACAAAACATTAATAAATCATGCGGAATTACTTTTCACGTGTAAGTTTATGGTTTTTGTATTGATAATATCGTAAATAAGGCTAAAATTGAAATAAAACACTGATAATTGTAATTTAGAATCAGTGTTACCATTAAAAAATCATTTTGGTTTTCCCACATTAGTGGGAGAATTTATAATTTATGAAATAATATGCTTTATACTGTTTTTTAAACATTTTGCCAATAATAATAAAATATAGGAAGAACGGTAGTTGTTAGGGCTGGACCGATCACTTTTTTTAGGGACCCGTTGAACGTTCACTGCGAGCTTGGCAGAAGTGCCAAGCTCGCAGTGCTGGAGACTTTTGTACAAAAGAATTAATTCATTGTTTTTCTTAATTTATTATCAATTTTAAATAATAATTGTACAAAATAATAATAATAAAAAATGTTTATCATAAAAAGAAAAAATAAAAAAGTAAATAAACATAAATAATTTTTTTTATAAAATATAAATAAAAAAAAAAAAAAAAAAATTTTTTTTTATTTGTTTTTAAATTATAATAGAATTTGCAATACACCCTGGGGATTATTTATTATCAGTACAAGTTGATCATTCACTTTTATTATTAAATGCTATTATTTTTACATACGTAAAAATAAGATTGTATCATGAAAGTAAAATATCAACACAAACTTATAAAAAAGAGTCTTAAAGACAATTGTATACAAAACTGATGCTTCACAGCGCAGTTTGATTTTACACTGAATATAAACCCTTTTAACCAAATATTTCCAGTTATTTTATTATTTATACCTATTCTATTCAATTCGAAATATATTATTTAGAATATTTAAATTAATTTATTTTATTACAAAATTGTTTTAAAAAAAAATTGTTTCTTAGTTGTTATGGGTAAAATTTCATACGGTAGTCAACACTGGCCCACCATCGTAAAGTTATATCTTTGTCTTTGTCTAATCCGAGCGATGGTATTGTTCTTGTCTCGCGTGTAAATGAGACATAAATATGTTTACTTTCAAATGTTTAGTGGTATCAAAGCTACGTCCTCAAAGTTCAAAAGTGGTTACACTTTTTTCGACGTGTGATAATGAGGTTTGCTTCTCTAGTGTTGTTTTAACTCAATGCCATAAATACTATAATATTTTGTTTCGGATTTTATAAATATTTTTCAGAAAATATTTAATATTCTACGGTTTGTTAAAACTTATAATATAATTATCGGATAATAAAATTTCATTACTTGAACCATATATTATGATTTTATTTCAAACCTGGAAAGGATAATTAGATTAATTAGTTCTGCATGATCTAATCATACAGATTTCAGGCACTTTGATCAACAGAGATTTTTTCAGGAATGAGTCTCAGGCTTAAAATTAACAAAGCTACTCGACGGTGAATCAGATCTGATCAGGCATGAGTCATCAGCCCTGATCAGGCATGAACAGGCATGAGTCGTCAGGCCTGATCAGACCTGAAAAATGACCGGGCCTGATCAGACCTGATCCGGCCGGATCAGGCATGAGTCGTCAGGCCTGATCAGACCTGATCCGGCCGGATCAGGTCTGATCAGGCCCGGTCATTTTTCAGGTCTGATCAGGCCTGACGACTCATGCCTGTTCATGCCTGATCAGGGCTGATCATTTTTTCCCGGGTATATATTGAAGTTGAATAATCCCATAATTTTTATGTATAGATATTATAATATAAATCAAATGAGTAATTAAAAAGTCTCGGTGAATTATGTTAGTCCAGTATACGTTGAGGTTTCAAATGCTAACATAGTTAAGTACTTTCCTAGTATAATGAGTCAAGTGATGTAATTTCAACATTTTATTATTAAGTGAGATAGAAAATACCGAAAACAACCAAAAGTAGGATGACGTTATCAAAATGACAATCATATTTCATAATATATTGGGGTAAGCCATAGATTTTGATGTACAACGTACATGAATATAACTGGTAGTTAAACCATTTTACTGTTGAGTCCCGCCGGCGTATACCCAGTCAAGTACATAAAATATCATTTAAAAACAAAAATCTGCAAAATCATTTTATACCAAAGGAAGAGCTTCCATTCCTTATTAAAAAAACATTTAGTTTATTACGAACAGGTTTAATTTCATTAAAATATATAACGATTTGCCTTCAAATCGCTCTCCTGTAAAATTACTACAATGTCAGTTGACTCATTATACTTAGGAGGTGTCGATATATTGAAGTTGAATAATCCCATAATTTTTATGTATAGATATTATAATATAAATCAAATGAGTAATTAAAAAGTCTCGGTGAATTATGTTAGTCCAGTATACGTTGAGGTTTCAAATGCTAACATAGTTAAGTACTTTCCTAGTATAATGAGTCAAGTGATGTAATTTCAACATTTTATTATTAAGTGAGATAGAAAATACCGAAAACAACCAAAAGTAGGATGACGTTATCAAAATGACAATCATATTTCATAATATATTGGGGTAAGCCATAGATTTTGATGTACAACGTACATGAATATAACTGGTAGTTAAACCATTTTACTGTTGAGTCCCGCCGGCGTATACCCAGTCAAGTACATAAAATATCATTTAAAAACAAAAATCTGCAAAATCATTTTATACCAAAGGAAGAGCTTCCATTCCTTATTAAAAAAACATTTAGTTTATTACGAACAGGTTTAATTTCATTAAAATATATAACGATTTGCCTTCAAATCGCTCTCCTGTAAAATTACTACAATGTCAGTTGACTCATTATACTTAGGAGGTGTCGATATTTTTCTTTGAAAGGCTTCTTCCCGTTTACCCGTTTTAAAAAATTGTAGTGCGAAACTGAAATAGGTAGTTTATTAAAATTCATCACGATGAAGACGCATTAAAGCCGTGATGATTATATATTTCAACATTGAGGGTATTACCATGGCACTATTGTTTAAATATTACTAATCCATAATATGGATTAAATAGAAAAAAAAAAGACATGAAATCTAGCCTATCCACTTCATAATACTTTGATTTTTGTATCTGATAATGATAATTACCTTCTAAATGTGACAACGAATGTATAGCTTATATAGCACCATTAGTTGTCAAATAAATAAATTTCATATACAATCTATAACGCGCATACTCTGAACGAGTATAAGCCAATGTGTACCTTGGCTGGAGTCTGGCCATATGTGTCATTACTGTTGGTTGATCACAATACTGTAAAGGCCCAGTACACAATGGCCAGTAATGGGTCATGCTCCGCAAATACGCAAATGTAGGCCATCATCACGTAGTTCCCACAATGGTGCATAGCTCATTGTGGAGTAACTCTGTCTGTCTTTGATGCTTTCACGGCTAAACTGCTAAACCGATTTTGATGATTCTTGTGAAGAGACTATTCGCACGCAACAAAAAAGCGCTCTATCTTGTTTTTCGGTGACAAACGAAACAGTGGGCGACTGTGTAAGCACCACAGGCCACGCTACATCACGATGCCGCTCCACAGTGGCCAGTCGTCCGTCACTGTATACCATTGCCCCCTGTACACTGCAAATGGCTTGCTGTGGGCCAGCATGGGCCATGTTGACTCGGGCTTTAAGCTACTTCGGCGAGCGAAACAAGTATCTATAGCATTGGCTCTATATAACTTTGAAAAACCCAACCACAGAGGCCTCCATACCTACATGCCTATGCATCTTGCATTGCACATCAGATCTTCCAAAATCCTTGTAAGGGTGACCTAGTAGCAGTTAAGTAATAGATTGATCAGTACTAGTAGTCATTAAATAAATACAAAACATATTGCTACTATGACAATCTCATCTCTTACCTTAAAATCTGGAGAAACTAAAAGAGAAAATGATTAAAGATCAGGATCAATTATATAAACTTTTCCAAGCACATACAGGTTTTATTAAAAGCTTGGCTTTCAACATCACAAAAGCTGGCTTATTTCAAGTGATTATTATATAAATTTATATTTTCTTTTCACAGTACATCTTACTTTCATGACAGAAAACCTTCTCACAAAATATTCTTCAATCTTACACCAAAATAGTTTAATTATCTTAAGATATGATGGAAAGCATTTACCTTATGTGAAAAACCTTAATATTTAGATAGTGAAAGTCAATACAAAGCCTTACCATAACCTCATTCCATAAATACAAAAATAAGTTAATTTATGAAAATCTAAGAAGATATTTAGACACTTGCGTTGAGTAATCACAGATATATCAAACACTAAGCTGACATTTATTGTTATAAATATTTTAACCAGTTTATGCAAAAAAAAAACAATCAATGACAAAGAATAAGTACTTTTCCTTATTACTACTACCATATCTATTCATAAATTGTCTACAGTAATAAATTGCACATCTTATTTTTGAACAGGACCCAAGTGACAAATATTTGTAATAAAAGTATGTAAATACGTAAGAGACTTCAATAAGCCTCTGGTTTACCCCTTCAAGGCTTATAAGCTGAGTGTATATAAATGCAACTCCATTCTATTAGTTTTGTTAACTGATTATAGTTTCGATAAAACATTTTTTCTCAAGATGGCTACCACTTACACGCGTAATTATTATTTACTTTGCAGACCCTTATACCAGACAAAAGCCAAAACAGCAGGAAACCGATAGGTGCTAGAAAAGAAAAAAATCCTAATCTACATATACAAATACTAGTTCTCTAATTGATGTTGGAATGTCTTTCCGATAATATATTTTCAATACTCAATTGCACTCTTGAAATCCTTTGGTAACTGATTATGCTTGCCACAGAGTTCCCAAGCTTTAAAGTCATCACATGAACGAAGATTTTCTACAAAGCATTCCACTCCTCTCACAAATGGCAACATTATTTCATCATTGATCATTTCTGATAATCGATGAAGGAAAGCTGCATTTTTAGCAAGGCTGTCCTTAATTTTTGTTGCTAATGGACGTTCAGTACATTGGACTATGTCAAGCTGCAAAAATAGAAAAAATATCAATTAGTGCTTAACAGATGTACAAGTAAGAAATACTGTTTACTCTAAAATCTTGTTATAACTTCAATACATTTGCAAATTAGTTGATTTTTATTTTAAAAGATTTAATTTCTGACAGGTTTAACTATGGAGCAAATACAAAGAGGAGACGTCATCAGCCACTTATCACAGTGGGTGTTGGCTTAAAATTAGTATACACAGCGTCCGTACTGTGTGTGTCGCGATATCACAAAACAGTATATTTTCATGGTATTAAGAAATCACATTTTATATTTTATCGTGTAAATGTCATTCGGATTGACGTTTTCCTGTCATAGATTGCGTCACATTTCATTTGCAAGTAATTTTATACTTATTAAAATCATAAAAAAATAGTTCTAGAAACGTCTCCTAGGGCCGGTTTTTCAATCCCCAGTTATACTGTGAGACAACTAATTTTGGAATAAATTTATCTTGCTGTTTATCAAGCGAATAAAGTTTTTCGGTTTTTCAAGCGGGTGTAAAATGACAGATAGTTACTTGATGGTCTTTCATAGCTAAGTTCACCATAATTATGCGCAAGCTAGATGCAGTTATACACTTAGTAACACGTTAGATAAGGATCGCAAGCTATGACACAACATTTGTGTCATTCTTTTCTTGTAATTGGTTTTCGTCAGATAATAAGACAACCTTATTGACGGTGGTAGTGACGGCGAACAATGGTGTAGTGGTTTGTGTAACGGACTGCTACTCGGACGGGCGCGGTTACTATTCCAGCTCTTAGTTTGGGACTAGATGGCGTTGTGTTAATGTGGTATAGCATATTATTATGATTTCGTATAAAATAGAATCAATTAAAAACGAGCATCAAAATTTTGAGAAATCACACAAAGTATTGTCACATCTTTCTCTAAAAACCCTTACTTTTCTCTCAGGAAAATTTAAATACTCACTAAGAGCAACGTATATAAACTTTACTACAACAATTTTTACAGAATTAGATACATACATTCATTACAATTACACAAAAGTCAAAATCACTAGTTTGATTCTTTATAATGGAGATAGGCGACTTTTAACCGCGATAACCCACATACACGCGGGCGGAGCCGTAGGCCAAAGCTAGTACCTCATAAAAGTTTCTATTTTTTTTTCATTTATTGTTTTTTGTCTCAGATTGGCATTCGAAAGTGCAATCAGATGCCTAAATTAAAATTTAATATTTTAATTTTTATTTGATTTGTAACTAAAATTGCATTCATTATAATTATTTGTTTATTATTTAAATTATCTCTTTTTGTGCGCAGTGGAATGACAATAAAACAACAAGATAAGCCTTACACATTAATACAGATAAAATAAGAATAATTAAAAGAACAAATTTTAATCCTCATTAGTAATTTACCACAAACGTTTTTATTCTCACACTAGCAATACCCAGAGCCTATGAGTCAATACAGATCATAATCTATCTGTATACCAAATTTTATCCAAGTCCGTCCAGCCGTTTCAGTGTGAAAAATAAAATATAAACAGTACACAGCATAGGATAAGTAAGAACGAAAGATGTTCTTGTTGACTTATCCCATGCACATAGAGTTTCACTTTTATTATATTAGGGGGGTATAATAGTAGTATGTTTATAATATGAGTAGATTTCTGCAATAGATGTAAGGATTAAGATCGTACAGAAAATTAATATTAAAAAAAGATCACACAGGTATGAAAATTTTGAGTACATCCCTTTCATGTGTGAGATAGCTAAACTAAATAGCAACATTAATATAGAACGATGCAAGAAGTTTTCCTATTACTTGGTAGATAGAAAAAACTGAAGTGGGCGGAGATAAACATTGTTTCACAGGGAAATCTAATTACAACACCTCCTCTTTGCATTTGCTTTGTGGTTTAAACCATTGATTGTACCAATTTCTGTAATATGTCTAGCTACTTTCTAGTCTCTTTTCTCTTTTCTAGTCCTGTGACTCGTCCTGTGATCACTTCCAGGAGTTAATTATATACAGTTGTAATATAAATATGTATACTAGACATTATTAGTGGGCACATATGAAAATCATTACAGAATACTGGAAGATATCTGTGCCTCAGTGTCCCCAGACATATTTCTTTAGAACTCACTGTGTCATGGGAAACGAACATCCCTAAAGGCCATGCTTTAAAAATAAATTGTTTTAAAAAACTAAAAAACATGCTTTTTATAGAAAACCAAACTTTTTAGTTTAATAAATTTTAATAAATTTGAAAAAAAGCGTTGGGTGCCTGTTGTCAATAGTAAAAAGTAAAAACTTTTTTTTTTAAATTAGTGTTTTGTCATTGGTCCTCGATATATCTACAAAGATTGAACGCATTCTGACCGTTTAAAGTCAGTCAAAATCACGCCCAAAGGAGTTGGTTACAAACAAACATACAAGTGAAGCTAATATAAAGCATGTAAAAAAACAAGTACTTTGACAAGTGTTGTATGCGGTGGAAGTGGGTGCAAGGGGTATACCAGTTAAATCCTTCTATAACCTGCTTAGATTTATTTAGATTTGATTGCTAAGAGCTTCAGTAAGCCCTTTTCATGAATGAATTTCGAAACCGGCATTCAAATTCAAATTCAATTTCAAGTTGCATGTGTTGCCCCCATCTATCAAGCGATGGACCAGGAACCCTCACGGTGAATCCATGTCACGCTAAGAAATAGGTCTTAATAAGTACCAAAAATAGAGAATTAACTTACTTTTTCATCAATTGCTGACATTTGCAGACCCAGGTAAAGATTCAGACATTCTGGTAAAGTCTTAACTTTGTTGGGTAAACAGCCATTTTTGTTTCTCATGATTAACAGGTCACCAACCTAGAACACCACAAGAAATATTACCTTCACAGATCTTATTAGATTCTAAGTAGTTTTGAGGCAACAAAACATCTTTGCTGCTTCTTTCCATATGTGCATTTTAATATATATATTCTTTTGCTCAAAAAGATCTCTATTTTTGGTGAAATTAAAATGGATGGAAACAGGTTTCAATATATTTTGACTGAATAATATGTGTTGTAACAAAGTGCAAAAACCAAATGCTGAACCTAGCAGGGATAGCAATGATAAATCTATATATATAATTAAGGATACCTGAGTGTCAAATACAGACTGCAGCTTAACATTGTGTTTGTGATATAGACAATCTGATATCTTCCTCGAGTCATGAACTATCTTCTTGGGTGTTTCAGATTCCAACAGTTTTTTTAAACCAGCATCAAATGCATGATACTGCATCACTTGTGTGTCAAAAATAAATATCTGTTGAGGTGTAGACAACACTAAGAATGGCATTTTACATTTTCTCCCCATGGTTGCCCCATCTGTACTGACTCCAATATAACTATACTGGTACAAATCCTCCAAAGCATCATGGAAACTGTTATCAACTTGGTTAATATAAATATACTTCTTAGAGATCTTTATGATTTCTTCACATTCTTTTTCAGATATTTTTAAATGCTTTTGATCATTAGGTTCTTTCAGTTTAACAACATCTCTTATTTCTGTGTCATAATAGTGCAAAACACCATCACTTGAATTGCCTTTAGGTAATTCTTTGACATTATATAAAGATATTTTAGATTTATCGTTAGTGATTCCATAAAACCGGCCTTCAAATATTTCACTGTTCTTTGTATGAACTTGTAACAGTTCACCTTTCATGTATAAGTTATCCATTTTGTTAGAAGCTGTCAGAAAAGTATTAAGTATGTAATTATTTAATCCTTTTTGACCGGTTTACTAGGTTTCTCCGTTTCACTGTATGCTCTGTAGATATATAGACCTAACGTTACATGTAGGACGATAACCGCAACCACTGCAGAATAAACGCTGCTCGTAACCGGCTCCAATCTCAGAATGGCATCAAATAAAACAACTTTTGTAATAAAGAATGAGAATACGGGTACAACAATAATGATCAGGCAGTATTTTATTACCGTCTGAAATACTTGAAAATCAGGTAGTTCCTGAAACATGGTACAAGATAAGCAATTTTAGTATTTTGTAACATTGAGGCATATATTTTAGGCTGCAATCTATTTGTATTCATTTTTAACTTACATTTGCTCGTCCTTCAATCATCATAAAATAAAAGAAAATAAGATAAGTTATTACTTGAAATAATTAATGCTATGCTAGTCACAAGCTTTAACTTTAGTAGTCACACAAGAACGAAATTTAATAATGGAATGAATGAACCACAGATAACTATGTGAATGAAAGGAAGTTTACTGAAGTAACAAAATGACAAAAAATACACACATAGAGGAATGAAGTAGTCATCGTCTTTTCAAGATACAAATAGTCTGTCATATTTTGAGGGGGGAATTTACACCACGCACACATTTTCGGACTCATTCTGTATAACACCAGCGTAATAAAGCGACGCACGACATTGACATATTACCAAACAACCGTGGCTGTAACAACTATCGATACGCAATATCGTCTGTTAGGGAAATAAGGTTTAAAAAGTGAAACAAGGCTGGATATTAATATAGATAGGACTTTATTTATTACTACAACAATAATCATTGCTATTAATAACAGTTTTATCTATCACTGTTCTTTAAACTGGATTAATTTTGTATAAATATGTCGAATACATTTCTGTCAGTTCGCTTTTTCATTATGAATTTGACCTTTCTATTGTTCGCCAACACTTAAAGGTCAGAGATCTTGAAATGATCTGAGCAAATGACACAGTTTCTTGTAGGTATCCAGGTAAGGTAAAAAGTGTTTATGAAAGTTTTTCGATATAGCCATTTAACTCGAATCTTTAGAAAACCTGCAATAAATAAATTAAAACAATGTGGTCGAAGTTCACACTTAATCATCTTAATATAATGTGTTAATACTCGTAAGTATTGTATTATATTTGATTGGAGGCAATTTTAATTTCAAAGTATTTTAAATTAAAGCTCACAATACACATAATTATATTACCGCAACCAATATCAGAACCTATACCTATATCAGAAAACATAATCTCAAAAATGATAATAGAACAGAATACCAGTTTATTGATTTCAGCACTTCTGCAGAAATGTACAGAAAAACTATAACACCGAAAGCGAAAGGTCTAAGCGTCAGCTAATGCTTGGTATTTACATGGATTACCAAGCGCTGGTTTTCAGGTTAAACTTGACTCCCGTTTACAATATATATATATATATATGTCTTATTTATAAAATTCTCGTGTCACAATGTTAGTTATCTTACTCCTCCGAAACGGCTGTACCGATTTTTATGAAATTTTGTGTGCACATCGGGTAGGTCTAACATAAAAAACATCTATTATTCATATCCCTAAATGACAAGGGTGACCCACCCCTAATTTTTTTTTTCAATATATCCTAAAAATAATGTATATGGCAAAACAATTTTTGCTGGATCAGCTAGTATATATATATATATAAGTTATTGATAAAAACTAAATTTCTTCGTGATCATACATTATCAGAGTTGTTAAAAAAAAGTGTATTGTTTAAAACACAATGAGTATGGGCAGTGGGGGAAGGGCATTCAGTACATGGCTACGAGGATGTAAAAAACCATAAGGCAGTTAAACTTAGATGTAATAAGGGGTGTAAAGTAAGTAAATATATTATAATCTTCGATCAACAATTGCTATTGTTGATCGAAGATTATAATATATAATTTTGTTATAGTATTAATTTAGTATAATACATAACACAATATCTTAGTCAATTGATATCTAAAGTATGATTTTCCGGCCTGAATTCGATAGCATTTAAGTAGACGGTATATGCGAGCATTGCGCAGCCAACTGGGCAAACCAGCACGCGCAAGAGAAATGCCACCCTCGTGGGTGTCGAAACGGTAAATCGAATGATATTTGTCCTGCCGTCAATCGTATAAAAACACGGTCGGGCCACAACATATCATAGGTAGTAACTAGGCCAAAAGGCGGAGGAAGCTTGCGGCATCTCCCGGGATAGGACCTCGTTAGGCGCGGCATTAATACGAGAGGGACCTAAAATCACATGGTCCATGTCCTCCCAGAGTAGAGTGCCTGAGGCCAGACGTCGGGCGGGTTTTTAGTGGAAACACCACATACTCCTAACTCCTACTCCAAAGGGATTTTTCACCCTGTTAACAAAAAATTGTCTAATTAGGCAGGGCCCCAAAATTTCACGATCAGCCCCTGCTTATAGCTATGAATGCCTGAAAAGTCTCGTTTTCCGTCAATCTAACGCACTCACGATCGGGCTTCTTGGGAGGCCCGAAACAAACACACTTCGAGCGTAAATGTGATCAAATTAATTAGTCATCTGTGGTAAAGTCTTTCGGCATCACATTTGAACGAGCCTCGCGAGGCCCCCCCAAGTGCGAGCCCGTGGGCAACGGCCCACTTCGCTCATCCCTAGCTAGGCCACTCGAACTTGATACACAAGCAGTCGCGAATGCGCCGCAGTGATAAACGGATGGTGTGATGGTTTTGTAAGCAGTAAGCGTGCGATTTGTGAATATTTTATTAAAATAGGTACAAGTACTTACATCATTTACTTACTGTACTTAGCTACTTACATATATTATTGAATTAGACAAAATATTGTTATGAAATGATTATAAGAGTAATAAATGGTAGTAAGATTTACATTATAATTTAATTTTGAAGTAAGATTTTGTAGTAGATAGTTAGAAGTTTGGATTGCTGTAGGTTTTGTTACACACGATGAGATAGTAACGTTTGCAATGATTTGACATCGGATGGGCGACCAAAAAAATTGTTATGTCAAGTTGCTGCGTGCTGCAGGTAATGGGTACGTTAATAAGATGAAATGAAAAAATATATTATAATTACTCGCCAGCTGTTTCCTGCATTTTGGTTGAGTAGGCAGGTATTGAAGTTTGTAGGGATGATTTTTGCATTCGATTTATTTTTAATCTACGTAAATTTGACCATGTTTCCTCCTCCTCCTCCCGCCTTAAGTTAAATTGGCTCCCTATTCTCAACCTCACCGACTTCACCTACTTATTTGACATCCTCCTTCCATCTCCTTTGTTTTAATCATGAGAGAACCCTTCGCTCCACGAATAATCTTCTCCGAGCTGATTTTCCCCTCTGGCTGGGTGTAATTTGTTACGCTGATGATACATTGATCACAGCCCGGGGAGTGAACTTCCAAGAGGCGGCACGCCTGGCCACCAGGGAAGTCTCTCTGGTGGTCGAGAGCATTGAGGCGCTGGGCTTACGGGTGGCCCTGGTCAAGTCCGAGGCACTCTTATTTCACGGGCCCCGTCGTGGTCCTCCCTCTGGCGCCTCAATCGTAGTCAACTCGGTCCTCGTACCGGTTCAGGCCCAGATGAGGTACGAGGACCGAGGTTCCTCGACGGGAGGTGGCTCTTCGACGAGCACTTTCGACAGCTTGCTCCAAAGCTGTCGAAAGTGGCACTGCGTCTGCACTTGGGCGACTTTTGCCTAATCTGGGTGGATCCAGCGTCGCAACGAGACGGCTGTACGCGGGGGTTGTCCGGTCAACTGTCACTGTACGGCGCACCGGTGTGGGCAGCGGCTCTGACCAGCCAAAATAGAGCACGCCTTTGGCGTCCTCAGAGGGTATTGGCGATTAGAGCCATACGTGGTTACCACACCGTGTCGACGGAGGCAGCATGCGCGTTGGCCGGAACTCCCCCGTGGGATTTGGAGGCGGAAGTGCTAGCTTAGCGGTAGTCGGCCCCCGGCCGAAGAAGAACGCGAGTGGCGCGAAGCCGTTCGTGGAGCCACGATGGCTTGTTGGTCGTCACGGCTGGAGGCTCCACCTGCTGGTATTGCCGCCGTGGAGGCACTCCAACCGGTCATCGTTGAATGGGCAGGTCGGCAGCACGTTTTCTTCCGTCTGACGCAGGTCCTTTCTGGGCACGGCTGCTTCGGCAAGTACCTGTACTCGGTCGCTAGGTGGGAACTGAGTCCTGCCTGTCACCACTGCGATTGCGGTGAGGACTCGGCTTAGCACACGATGGCTATTTGCCCGGCTTGGGCGTCGCAGCGTCGGGTCCTCACTGCAGTCATCGGGGGAGATCTCTCACTACCGGCCGTCATACGCTCCATGGCCGGTATTGATAGTTGTTTTACCGTGGTCGCATCCTTCTGCGAAGACGTTATCTCGCAGAAGGAGGCGGCGGAGAGGGCCCGGGAGGATAATCTCCACTCGGACCCAATTCGCCGCCGACGAACCGAGCGGCGGAGGCGCGCTTACCACCGCCTCATGACGCCCTGAGTGTGGACGCGGTTGAACGGGACTGGCTTTCCCCTCTACCCGTCATAACAGCCAGCCGCGAGGAGGCGACGTCCGCGTGTGCCGGATGTCTCCTAAATAGAGCTTATACCCGAAGGCGGTGCCCGCGCCGTTGCGGGCAGGCGCTAGGAGGGGTCCGGATGTCTTAATAACAGCAGTTCCCGGATCCCTCCTATTACAGGCGCAGAGTGGCACACCCTGTGGTTTTAGTCGGTCCGATTCCGACACACCACCCCGCCGTAAACTCCGGTGGGGTGACGGCCCGAGAGGGTTTCCACACGTAAAAATAAAAAAAGTGCATTTTTTTTTCCAAATTATTATTGTATTCTTATTTGGTTCGCTATGACCTGATTATATCAGATTAGTGATTTGCTCTGTGTAAGAAAGCTCAGTGCAAACAGTATTAAAAGTACATAAATCAATTCTATATGATGCTAATGTTCACACGAGAAGGCGAAAACATTTAAAAGCCCTAATATATTTAACAAAATGGTTAAAACCTTTCAAACCAAGCATACAAATTGTAATTCTAAGTTTCTGTAAATCTCTGAATTTTATTATTGTTTATTATTATCTTTCTAATTTCTTGTTTTTTTTATTTTTTCTATATAAATTAAAAATATATATATATTTACAGGCATTTCTTGCTTAAAAGACACCTAAGACTACTAACTGTAATACTGTAAAGACAATAAATTATTATTGTTATATATTACTATTACGATCTAAGTCATATATATGACTTAGATCTAAGTTTTTTTAAACACAAAAACAGTAACAAAATACATAAAATAAAGAATATAAGTTATAAAAAAAAACACAATTTCGGCAATTTTTATTAAAATCTTAAAAGTTCAATTTCTTGAAAATGGTTGGGTTTAGGGTATGATATTTCATAGTGAAATCTATCAGAAATTATGGCAACTACAACCCCTTAAAGTATTTATGTATATAGACTAGTTGACCCTCGCAACTTCGTCTGCGTCTGTCAAAAGGAATAATTGTTTCAATTTTTGCAACATTTTTTCTTGATGCACGCCTCCTATTGATCGTAGCGTAATGTTTTATAGCCGATATATAGGCAATCCAACACAAAAAATATTTTCAATTCGAACCAGTAGTTCCTGAGATTAAGTGCGTTCAATCAAACAAACATTCTTCAGCTTTATAATATTAATAAAGATAAAAATAGGATTCATTGTCAAAACTTTTATTCACATAGAAAATATTAATGTAAAACCGGGGAAATTTATTTATTTTGTAAGGAGAAGATGAAGTTGCGTGGGTTAGCTACTTGGCAATAAAAGATTCCACGCTGTTGATTCATTTTTTTTTTTTTAAAAAAAAGACAAAACAGATTCTCAATGGGAGATACAATTCTCCTATATTTAAACTTGTTTTACATATCAAGCTGAAGGCGTTACAAAGCGCCTTTTTTTAAAGTCTATTTATCTAGTATTTCTACGAGTAAGCTACAAATTCAATTTCACTATAAAAAAGGGACTGTTTTGCTTTACGGTCTACGTTATTAACACTTTCGCTGTTTCACGGTACTTGCACATGGAAGAATATTATACAACGAGTCCATTGTAGGAATGTATAATAGTTTTAATCGGTTACAGAGCATATAAATATTTGTAGGACAGGCGTAATATTGTCACATTATGTTATAATTTCGATCATGATTTACTACCAACCAAGAAACAAAAAATAAATAAGGCATTTTTAAATATCTACAGCATGTTAAATATTCAATGTAGTATTTTATTGATATTGTTTGTAAGTATTTATAAATATATTATTTTTTTATATTTGATTCTGCATTAACTTTCAAACAACACAATAATTGATTTACAATACGTAGTAATAATAAGAGTTTGCATTCGTCCAACAGATCGGGTCGAATTGTACTTTACTTGATTTTAATGAAGTTCAAAAAAAAATATTACAATGGAAGAACCACAACTTACTCAATTTTAGCGAGGTTTGAGCCCATGTATACTCTACAAGATATTTTTTTTTTAAGATTAGAGATAATTTTTTATTGTATTTGGCAGATTGGAGTCGCACCGAACGGGGTTTTTGACTTTAGTGAAGTTAAAAATAAAATATTACAATGGAAAACTCAGAAGTTAGCAGCACTTTGTCCTTCAAATGGGTAAGTGTCAATTTTTTATAAGTCGAGTGCTTATTAATCAATCAATTAGCCTATAGTCCACTGTTGGAAGTAGGCCCCTCCCAATTTGCGCCATAGAACAGGGTCCTCCGCCTTCTACATCTAATGCTCATAGAATTATTCCTAAGCACTTTTACCCATAACTTTTCAAAATTAAAGATTGCGCTAACACTGAACTTATTCTGTGTTAGCACAGTCTAATTTCTTAAAAATACGACTGAAAATCCTACTTGTGTTTCATGCTTAGACAGTTTTATTTGTTACTGAAAGAAGGGCAAAAGAAATCGCTAAATTTTCATTAATCATAATGGATACTGATTAAAAACATATGCAACCATCTCTATACGCCAGGCTGATTCGAAATTGACTTACAAAAACCTTCTGACTGATCATCTCAATTATTAGTAGGTACAGTAAAGCTGTGTCATTATATTGGTAATTTAATAAAGTGCTTGAGAATACCTAAAGCACTTTATTAAATTTCCTGAAGATGGTAGTGAATGCATACTTATTTACAGGGCGCAACTGCAAAATTTATTAAACATTGTATGCAGCACATCGCAACCTACCAATGTGACGTTAAGAGATGCTTGTATCAGTTGTTTCTCACGAGTCACTTCGATGCCTGAGGTAATCATCTAAACATTTCTCATTACATCTTGTATTGCTGACTTACTACTATACATAATATAATATATTTTAAATTTCTAAACTATTTTAACTATATCGACAGGGTCCTCAAGAATTAAACGCGCTAAGTGTTTGTGCAGTACAATATTTTACAGGTTCCTACGTAAGCTGTGCAACAGCTCTCATGGTACGTTAACTGATAGAAACTAATACCTATTTCCACGAGTTACTTTCTTAGAAAAGTAAAAAGTTATTAGGAATTTTATTTTATAGGCACTGTCCACATCTGCTTTAAACGTACAACCATCTGGATGCTTCATGGGTTATTGTGATTTTGTGCGATGTCTCAGAAGTACCAATTCGGCCAATCTGGTAAGTTTTAATTCCCAATAATTAAATTAAAAATATTTATTAATGTTGAATACTTGTGTCGATGAACTTTTGTCATTTAGATGATCATTCAGTGATGCCTCTGATATAGAGGATCTGAGGGCTTGAGTACAAAGGGAATTGTCTAGACATGGTTTTTATTCTTGAAAAATTCCATTAGCGATTAATCCAAATATTTTTGGATAAACTAATATAAATATAAGAACTAAAATTATAAGTTATAAAATAAATTTTTATAATACTGTAATTTTGAGAAAACATAGTTTTAACTTTGCTATATTTCAGGCCGAATATAAACAAGTTATGCTAACGATGCCCAACAAAAAGTAAAATGACAATTGTCTTTGACTTGACTGACGCGCCACGCGTGACAGATGGATGACGGTTCTCTTTATGCACTTTTAGCAATTTATTGTTATAATTTTTTATGTTTACTTTGAGTATGCTATGAAGAATTGTGAGATTTCTACAAATATAAAGATCAATTAATAGACCACGTCGTGTTCAGTCGGAAAGCGTAACCAACTATTGATTTATTTTGCAAACAAACAAAAGTATTTTTAGTATTGCCATCGTCCACTAAGAATGTCTACTAACATAAAATAACTTTTATATTTTCCCGTGTAATTTAAACCATAATGGAATTGACTCGGAATAAAAAATCAATGTCCATGCAAAAAGTGGACATCTCCTTACTTAAGCGTTTTTTAGCGATTCTGAAATTAAACTCAGACAAAACATTTCGAACGTTCGTCGCGGAAAGGTTCTGTCTAGTTCTAGGCGATTAGGTCTTATTTTAAATGTTGACTCGGCGAATCGTTTCTATTTGAAAGGTTCTGCCGTTGAACAACTCATAAACGAAACATTCGTTTTTGAAAGGTTCTGTCACTGAACAACTCAAACGAAACATTCTGTCAGCGAATCGTTCGTATGTAAAAGGTTCTGTCGCTAAACAACTCATAAACGAAACATTCTGTCGGCTACTCATTCGACATCAAAATATTTCTTTGAGTTAATTTCAAAATCTTTTTCAGCGCATCGCGCATCGTTACCTTTAAAATTATATTGTTCTTGTCATTGTATTCTTTCAATTACAAAACAAAAACAGCGGTCAAAATTTATTAACTGTTCCTGTATTCTTATTATGATGACGATGATGTATATACTTACTACTCAGGGAGCAAATTAAGCATACGTGTAGCTTGATAATAAGTGGACCCCGTGGTCACGCGCATTTTGCCAGTCACTAAAAAACCTTATACTGCCCTTTTGCATGATATAGTTTATTCTACAATTATTATTTTATTCTACAAATAATAATATAAAATAAAATATTTTATTAAATTGTAGAAAGTTTCAGCTTGGATTTTGCCAATTTGTCCTTTTTGGATAATAATATAATTTAAGTGTTATTGTAATTAAAACGGTGTCAATTTTTTAAACGAAAGTAGATCCAAGGTCTGAAACTAGTTAAACTACTTTTAAAAATTACGCCAATGAGTTATCTATTTAATATGATTTTACTATTGCAGATTATTCAGTGTACTAGAGAAGCAAGAACAGGTGTTAATATAACAGTAGATGCAGACAACGTTAGATTTTATACTAATGTAACATCTTGCATACTGGCGAAATCGAGATGTGGTAATTATAATCCAATTACAGGAGAGCCTCAAATCCCGGGTTATACAACGTCGGGAAGTAGAGTCAGTAACGCGCTGCAGTTTTCAGCAACAGGAGAGCTAAGAATTATATCGTTCTCCGCCAATACTCCAGTGACAAATTCTTTTTGCACTGCGTCCCCTAACTTAACACAGTCATCTTGGCTCACAAATGTTTGTTAGCTAAATTTCACGGTTTTGAGTAATTAAACGATGAAGTTCTTTCTTTAAAATGTTTTGTGTCTAATTTACTAACTTGCTACTAGGAAGTTACGATTGATAAATATACCTATGTTTCAGGACTGGTGCACGGTATGTCTTAAAATGTTGCACATCTCTATCACTTTACAATTCATAGGAGATCAGCGCTAGCTAAAATGCTAATCCTAAACGCAAAAACAGTTTCGATAACTGTTCATTTTTTTTTAAAGACATCTCCCGCATTAGGAACACATCCTGTGTCGCGGGGACTTTACAAACATACATGAAACGGACACAAAGAACACCCAGTGACCAGACAGACAGACAAAGTGTCGTCCCATGTGGGGATCAGACTCACAACACTCAGCGTAGTAGTAAGCGGCGTGGCGACCGCTTTAACCACTACGCCATGCAGTCATTGAAACTGATTTTGCTTGAGCTGATGAAATCCAATATTCATTTAAGATCAGATGGAAATGAACAAACGCAGTCCATTTTTGGCCACATTCACAAGCTGTAATTTCATAAACTAGGCTTTTCAAATCATTTTTAATCCCAAACAAATCTTTAGAGTTACATCTACAGTGGCCATCTTAATCTAAAAATACAGAGCGAGCTTGATGCTCGTGGAAAGCCAAGTCCAGGTCATCATTAAAACCATCTAGGATTAGAATTTTTCAAAGTCAAAATTCATGAGGTAAGTCTTGATTTCAACGACTCAGTACGTTGCTGTTTGGCAACCTGTTGGGTCTAAGAAAAGGATAAGTGGTGTGGTGGTGTAAGGATAACATGTATCGCGGTGTGTGTGGTGACGTGTCGCCATGCGCAATTGATTAACTCTCTCATGCTGATTATCTAAATGATATTGTATTCATTACATTAGGTCTTTACCTATGAAATTGCTTTTCTTCAGTACTGGTCACTTCAAACGGCACGTAACATCAAAAACGTTTACGGAGAGAACTGTACAAACGAACGCACAACCCGTTATTGGTTTTACCGGTTCCGTTCTGGAAATGTTGACTTGAAAAATGAAGCTCGTGGTCGTCCGGAGACTTTAACAATAATGAATTAAAGGCGATTGTGGAAGCTGACGAAACTCAATCTATAGCTGAGCTAGCAGCAGCTTTTAATGTAAGCATCAAAACAATATTGATCCATTTGCGACAAATTGGCAAGGTAAAAAAGCTTGATAGATGAGTGCCCCACGACCTTAACGATCGCCAGCGCAACGTACGCATCAAGACCTGCCTTGCGCTGCTGAACAGGCAAAGAAATGAAGGAATTTTGAAACGAATTGTTACGTGCGACGAAAAATGGATTCTGTTCGACAATCGAAAGCGCTCAGAAAGTTGGTTAGACCCTGGTTCAGCACCAAAGCAATGCCCTAAACCAAAAATGACCCCTAAAAAGGTGATGGTCACTGTTTGGTGGTCTAGTGCGGGTGTGATTCACCACAGCTTTTTAAAAAACGGCATGAGATGTGTATTGTAATGAACTGGAGAGAATGATGGAGAAGCTTGCACATCTGCAACCAGCTTTGGTCAATCGGTCGTCCCCACTGCTCCTTTACGACAACGCGAGACCCCATACTGCGCAACAGACAGTCTCCAAGCTGCAAGAGCTGGGGTTGGAAGCTCTCCCTCATCCGCCATACTCACCAGACCTTGCACCTACCGACTATTACTTTTTCCAAAATTTAGACAACTTTTTAGTGGGTAAAAAATTCAATTCCCGAGAGGCAGTACAAAATGCCTTTGAAGAGTTTGTTGCCGTCCCGTCCAGCTTATTTTTACAAGAAGGGCATCAATAAACTGCCAATGCGTTGGCAAAGATGCGTCGATTGAATGGGTGATTACTTCGAATAACAGAAATAAAAAAGTTTGAAAAAATACTTTCACTTATTGCATACAAAACGGCAATTTCATAGGTAAAAACCTATTATATAAAATCATTTTGATGTTTCACATCTGCTTGACGTCCCGCGACAGCTCAACTTCTTTAATTATTATGTACCTAGTTATTTGACTTGAGGAAAAATGTGTCAATGTGTCAATTCTTAACTGGCAAATGTGACAATACGGTATAAATGTCAACATTGTGAACTGTAAACGGATCGTAGTGACTTTGTGTTTTGGTTCATTTCTATTTTATTATAAGCTTTTTAAATAAAAGTGTACGAGAAAATTGTTGATCTGAAAGTTAACAAAACAGTAAGTACTCATATTTACGTTATGCACAAAAATATGGACCACATTCGTGGTTCACAAGTGATTACTTTGCCCGGTTCCTATAATGAAATGCTTATTACGATTTAGATTTTGGTTCAATTAGAGTTTAGACCCTGAATCACTGATTGAGGTGAATTTTATTGCAGAAAGTTTTATCCAAATGTAAACTACTTCTGATATGAAATAATATATCCTAGAGTTTGTAAGATACAATTTAATTATATCTATCTTCAATAATAAAGATAAATAAACTAAACTTTAGCTTTTATATTTAAAAACTATAAGAACTATATATTATTATATTAAAACTCTGTTTTCATAGTTTGTTGTTGGTTTGCTCTGTAGTTCTGATGAATATATATTTTATTATTCTATTAGAAAGAGATATATTTAATAAAATGATTACTGCCACAATTTCCCTTAAAAAGTAAAATGTTTTACAAATATGTCATGAAATATTTCTCATAGGAATTTTGAATGTATAAAATAATTATAAATGAAAACAATATTAACAATTTCTTGTGTTACTACCAAGTTAGTCCTAAAGTGTCTTTGATTGATTAAAACATACAACTGTCTCTACTTTATCTACTAAGTACAAATGAATAATCTTAAACTTTTTTAGAAATAAGTAGATGTCTCTATTGTCAGGACAAGGTTTGTATAAAAGAAAACAAAAAAACTAAGTTTAAAAGAAAAAGAACTCATAATATGTAAAATGGGTGAGTGAATAAGACTTAACACTGAGAGATCTGCAATATAGTGACAAAATATTGACAGATTAACCTTCAGGAATTGCCATGGGTTTCATATTGGCAGTTGTACATTGCATGCTCGAGAGTCGGCAAACCATTGGTGCTATTTATTTCTTCTCCAGAAGAAAAAGCGAGAATAATTGTACATTAGAAGGCATTACAATAGTTATGGTTGAATTATTAAATTGCAATTTTATTTAATTACATGGTCATATTTTAAACCAAAGATTTTGTCTAATTTTTTGCCATTCAGTAGGTACGTAATGTGTAATACCAGTACTTTTTAATATGACGGGTATATAACTTTCAATACATCAAACGGGTCAGTATACAGAATTAGTGATAATCTAACTAATTTGATTTTACCGGAAGTATTATATTTTCTTAATCACATTATTGTGTCATATTGGAGAATGTTATTTTATAATTTAAACATATATAATTTTGATATAACTAATTGTATTTTTTAGAAAAGAAACACAATAATATAAACATACTAAAGTGTAGTACCCTAAAACCATAGTCATAAGACTTATGTAAATACCTTTTTGCTAGTTAGTTAGTTATAAATGCTTTGCAATGATATTAAGAATCTTAACCAACATCTTAACAGAGCTTGTGGCTGCATATTTCATTTCTTTAGGGGTTGGCAAAAGATTTAAAACTATATTGTAAAGCTGTAAGGGATCACAAAAAATTATGTTAATTTTTTGATTTATTTTCAGAAACAGTTTTACAAAACTTGGATTTCGATGTTTTGGTTTTCTTCTTTATTTTCTTTGATGACTGGATGGAATTTTCAGAGTCAGAATTGTCTGACATAATATTTGTTTTAGTATTTGATTTCTTAGTCTGCACAGCAGTAGTAATAATAGCACCTTTTTTAAAACGGGTCTTGGCTTGTCTGTTTTCTAATGGGCTTATTTTCTGTGTTTGTGTATTTCGAGGAATATCGGTAAAACTTGTATTATTTTGATATTGTGAACTCTCTGATTTTGCATGTTTTAATCTGAAAAGTAGTGACAAATTTTATCAACTCATCTATTTAATTGTGTTTTGTGTAATGTTATTTTAAAATGTTTTCCCCTACTTACTTTTCCTTTTTCTTCCACTTTTTAGTTAATTGGTTAATAGGTTCTAAAATTTCATTTGTAGAATTTGGCACTTTAAGTATAATTCTCTTAGTTTTGGTTTTTTTCTTTTTCTTTTCATCTTTGATTTTTCGGCGTTCTTCTTCTAGTTCTTCTAATTTTTGGGAACATGATCTAAAGCCAATAAAATTGAAAAAAATAATTTAATAATTATTAAGGTTTTTGAAAAAATCTTAAATTATTGAATTTTATGAAATCATTCAAACCTTAACAAAGCCTCACTGTCAGTGAAATAGGAGTTCATAGCAAAACTGGATATGCCCCAGGACAGTGGCCCTTTCTCTTCAGTTTGCACACCCGTCCATATATTTCTTTTCAGGGAGCTCAATTTAACTTGCAATTCTGATGGTTGACTATTTCTGGTTTTTACATCTGACAAGTATCTAAAATTATATAAACATTGATGAGGCTTATTACACTGTCTTTCTTTCACTTTCCTTCAAGATAATTATTGTTTTAGTTAATCTAGAAAAATATTATTTATGAAATATTTAATGTAGAGTTTGTCTAGTTGGAAAACCTTAGTTATATTTCTATCATAACAAAAGTTGTTATCCCTGCATCTGTTGAGATGTAAATTGCAATATTTTACTAATTTTAAACTTTTGCGTACCATAAATAATAGATAAATAACTATGTTAACGGGAAGAACGCGATCAGGCAATTACGTGGCCTGTGACTACGGCCGGGGCACCTAGGTTAAAATGGCAGACAATTCAACTGTATAGAAAACATAATATCTATTACGTGACCACCTTCATCATTACGGGACGTCTACTTCCGAATATAGCCGTACCCGGACCAGTTTGGAGCAGATCCCTGAGAGTAACAAGACCGTCTGTCAATCTTGTTAATAAACATCGTATGTGTTCGCATTAATTCCCGTTGACATAATTATATGCAATATTTTTAATCACTATTAGTTACTTTGCTGGCGGTAGACATCTAAATTGATGCCATGATGCGGGATTCAGTCTCGATTTGTCTGTAGTGTCGTTAAACATCGACACACTTCTTGGTCTTCTAGATCTTAATACCTTTTTATCATGGTCCGAATGATATGGTGAATCACTTGTCTGAAAACATAAATACATCGGCATTTTAACCAAATATACTCATAATAAAGTATAGTCACCGATATAAGTATGTGTGGTGACGAATTAAGAATACACGGTGTCACCACCCATATTCATCCCTGGAGGCCGTAAGAGCCTGCAGGGCAACAACACTGCAAAGAGAAATAAAACTTGAAACAAACCCTATACCAACCCGTTTGGCCAGCGTGGTATAGTAGGCCAAAAGCTCCTTTCTAAGGAGAGGCCTATGTCCAGCAGTGGACTATTAAAGGAAATCCAACCTATTGTATTGATTGTGGAGGGCCAGATTTTAAGTAAAATAATATATAAGACAATAATATATATATTGATTATGTAATACTTTAAATTACCGGTGCTCTAATTATTTTCAGCTCAGGTGGCATTTTCTTTTTCCGTCTTGGCTTTACTTTGGTTGATGAATGTATCAGTTTCTGGACCCGTCTTTTAGGACTATGATTATCATCCGATTCGGCATCCGAAGACATGTCGGTCATTGCATCTGAAGTTAAATCTATTGTAGCTCGCGATACCTACAAGAAGAAGCTTCATATTAATAAAATGATGTATTTTTTTTAATTAAGAAAAATAGCAATAGTAACCTGTAATGTCTCTCGCTTCATTTTCTTTTTTTCTATTCGCTTCATCTTTTCTAACTTAGGCCGTTGCTTTCGGGATTTCTGCAATATGTTTTTGCCATAAGAAGATGGATTAAATCATCTAAATGCTAGTAAAAACAATCGTCTTTCTTTACCTCGTTATTTTTATTAATATCTGGGAATATCGGCGAAGGTGGCGGTGCAGGTCGTTCAGATGTTTCTCTAAGTCCAGCCTCTGAACTACTGCTTGAAGTGTCTCCCTCATCACTGAAAATTGTATTTTATTTTGATCAATTTTAACTGTACTTAATGCTGTAAAAAGACATGTTATTTGAAACATCGCAGCTTATAGGTACCTGGAGTAATCCGAAAGATCGATATTCGTAGGTTCGTCTGCATTGGATCCTTCTTTCAATAATCTTGTGACAATTTTTGTTCTTAACCTTTCTTTACTAGGATCTTCATCAAAGAAATCAAGCAACGTTTCGCAGAATGTTCGCCCAAGGCTTTCGTAGTCCTGAACTGAGAAATGAGTCGACATTCTACTACCTAATTCAGATCCACCAAACGAAGCTTCCATCGTGTAACTGTTCGCTACTCCTAACATCCATACTACTACTCGTCCAGTGCCTTCCTTGCTACGTTGTATTCTAAATTTACAGTTTTCAAAAGAGAACTGTAAAGAGGAGAGCACATTAAATTAGTATAATACCTATGCTAACTGTTATGATAAATGTATATTTCTAATACCTTGTCAGCCGCATTTTTATGCAACATTAAAGGGAATACTTGTTCTTGCAATCGTTTGTCTGAAGTTTTTCGACTTTCGCATCCATATATGAACACGTTATGCTTTCGAGAATGTGCATGAAGATCAACGTACATCGCGACTCCACATTCTTCCTGTAATCTAGTAAGATGATTATGTTAAGGTATCGATAGAATTAGATTGAGGATTAAATGATTTCTTGGAATGTACTAACCTGCGCAACATGACTTTGGTATGCCAGACTGGTGGATACGTTTCTCTTATTACTGTTCTATATTGTCTATTCAGGTCCTTTCCGGTCAATGAGCACCGATTGTTACCAACAATTACCTGCAATAATGCAATAATATTTTTTTATATTATCGTTACGCAACATCCGATTTCACCAGTTTTATATGTGTAAATATAAATCACCTACACCATCTGGATTCAGCATAGGCACCAGCTTAAATATGAACTTTTCTCTTAGCTCTCTAGCTTGATTCGAGTCTCCCGTTAAATAATCCATGAAGCCTTTCATCATCCAAGATGCAGGAGTTTCTCCGGGATGTACTCGAGCAGTTATAACTACAGCTTTCTTTTTCTACAAAATCAACAATTATTTTCGTTTTATTGTGACAAATGGATAGACGTGTATTATTATTATGAATATAAAAAACACCTTTTGTTCCATTTCGTTTATATTTGGCGGGGCAGTAACAGTTAGGTAATACACATTGTTTCCAGCTAATGTTCGGCAAAGAAGCCTGAGCTTTGCATACGTCGATTTGACGGGATGAGACTGTAACTTTGAGAGGTATTCCTGTAGATCTGAGTAAGTATAAGGATAGCAATGTGCGATATACACTGCGTCATCTGTGTGCGGAAATTCTATATTAAACGTTAATGTATAACTTGGAAATTGTTCCTCTTCTTCAGTCCTGAAATTAAAAATTTTTACTTACTTAAATGTTCTTCGTATGAACAAAAAACCGATAAGTATACTGAAAAACACATATAAAAATAAAATTGTGTTAAAATACCAAACTAAATAGAGTAAGAAACATTCAAAAGACTTGGCGAAGTTAACGGCTATCAACGGCATGTGCTATTGTTTTAATTACTACTTTTAGTTAAATGCAGCGTTAAAAATACTACTTTTATACTGCTTAAACTATAAAATAATTTGACTTGAATTGTAATTTTTACTATTATGCTTTTTACTATCATGCTTATTAACATGATATCGCCACAGAATAATGATAACGATAGTGAATTTATTTTCAATATCAATTTGTTTTAGTAAAACTAACTTTAATAAGTAGTAGCTAGTTAAATAAAATGTGATTTAGATAATAGGATAATTAATGATATGAATAAAATACAGTCGAGTGATAGAAAAGACGTGAGTGCATACTCACGTCTTTTATCTCCAAAGGGGTAGACAGAAGCTTAAACACCCACATTTTGACATGACACACAGACCATAATTAAAGTCCCACTTCCATAACGGGGTCAACACAAGTCGATTGCTATTAACCGGGCATATAATATATATTCTTAATAAACATGCTGATTTATTTCTAAATATATACATTTTATTAATAAAACGATGTTCTGAAAAACTCACTAATTGGCAACGTTATATTAAGATATAAACTTGACCATAGTAAAAATTCTTATGTTAAATTATTTATACCTAAAGTATTGTTTGTAGTATCGAATTCATAGTAACAACAGTCCCAAAGGTTATAACCCAAAAATAACCCCGTGATTTACTTGAAAAGTTTATCACTCACGTCGAATCATTTTTATAGTACGCGATGTTTTCACCGCACCGCCTCCAACCGATCGAATGCAACTGTGCGTCCTTGGTTGAATATAATAGAGGTCGCATGCCCTCGTTGTATAAACTCTCCGCTTTTGATAAGTTCACTATGGAAAACCTAAAATATTTTGCGTATGTACAATATTTTTAGAAAACAACTTAACGTTGGCAAACCATGCAACGACTAATACCTGTACATCATTTGCTTTTTTGTATTTGTGACTCTAAAATAAAACCATTGCATGTGTCTATTGGTGTAAAGATCCGTTCGGAGATGCAGCTCGTAATAAGCTGATGTTATTCGTATTGCTTTAGCTAAATTGCCGCTTTCAAAACGAGATTCAAATCTTAGTTCATCTTCATTCCCGGAGCCGGCTCCTGCGCTGGCACATGCTGACAAATATAAGCGAGATCCTCCAACAGCGGAGCGGCTAAACTGGAAAATCAACTGTTTATAAAGTATCATTTTCATGCTGACGGATATGAAAGTCTTTATAAAGCTTACACTTACATAATTTACGGCACTCATAGGATAGTATTGAAATATAACAGTTCCTGCATCCTCACCGACAGGCTGAGGCCGTAACTCTTTACCTGAAGGAATATAGTATGGTTCTGGTGACGCAGGATTCCACGTTAGGTGTTGTATTCTTTCCTCCACGACCTAGAAATGATTTATGTCTATAATTATAATTATCAGTGTAGTTAAGGAGTAAGAATACGAAGTGTCACCACCCCTGTTCATCCCGCGGGCTTCGAACGAGCCGACTAAGGGAGCAAACTACGAAGGACGACAGCATTGCAAAGAGAAGGAAAACTTGAAAAAAACCGTGTACCAACCCGTCTGACCAGCGGGGTATAGTAGGCCAAAACCTCCTCTCTAAGGAAAGGCTTATGGCTTATAAATTAAGAGTTCAACCGATACTTGAGACGTCTGTTAAAATACGGTTAACAGACGTCTCAAGTATCGGTTGAACTCTGATTGCCTGAAACTATTTTTAAGTGCAGATCAAAACTTAAGTATCGGTCTTATTATATGTAGAACGCGTTTTAAATTTTACTCAGTTGAAACTAGTTTCAAGTATTGATTTGAGCTTACAGTCAGTCTTACAGTAAGTTTCGTTTCCTCATGTTTGGCATTATTATTCCGTATTACGCAGCTAAATACTAAAAAAAAAAATCGGTTACAAACAAAATTTCTGTGAATTTGTATAAAGTATGCTATTGACTAATGTAGCAATGTTAACATATTAACGAGCTCGTTGTTCGTCCCAAATTAAATATTAAAATTAATAAACATAAAAAAATGACTAGATATAGGCTATAACGAAACGTTTAAGTTATTTATCAACACTTGTCATGTTGAAATGTCAAACAATGTTTTTATTTTTATATTTCTAAAATTTATATTAATAGAATAATATTATACTTTTGGACATAAACCTGATGATGATCATCATCATCATCATCAACAGCCTTTACTAGTCCACTGCTGGACATAGGCCTCTCCTTAGAAAGGAGGTTGATGATGATGATGGACATAAACCAAAAGGTTATGGTGAGTTTCATTTAAACAAGTATTGTATGTGTAAAATGCTAATTTCAGTAAATTTAATATCAATTAAGGTAAATTGAAGTGAATTGATTATAGTACGACAAGTAATTCTTTCGTAAATAAAGTAAAGTACATCTTACGTAATTATTTAGAAACAAATCATAATAAAACTCATTAACTTCCCTAAAACTGCCCCAGCAATCACCGCTTGAGGTTTCAGCTTGTCCTCACGTAAACAACGATCACAGCTGGCAAAATCTATACCTGAGTAACGATTTCGACATAAACATCGTTCTAAAATAGATAATAATAGTTCTATATCACTCACTTGAGTATAGATCGGTGAATCTCGTTTTAAGTGACGTTCAATTATAAAAACTCTACTTAAAATTAATTTTAATACTAGATTCACGACTGAGACGCTTTTAAAAATTTGAAATATGTCTAGCAGTGGACTTTTAAAGGCTGTTGACGAAGATGATGATGACAAAAAATGAATTGAATAAGCCTATAAAGATTTTTCTATTAACTAGAACGATTTTCAGACACATTGCTACTACAGACTAATTGCTAACAAAATCAGAATGCATCGCTTAAAGTTTCTTTATCTATCGCTTAAGTCTTTTCACGTTTGTAGGAATTGTAATTTGTACAAGTCGAATATCAGATGAAGATCACGAATTTGTAAAAAGATTCAAAGGCATTTTTTTTTATGTTAGAGGGGACAGACGACCAGACCTGATGGAAAGTGACTATCGCCGCCCATGAACTTCTGCAAATCAGGAGTCACAAACTCGTTGCCGGCCTTTTAGGAAGGACTACGCTCTTTTCTTGAAGGTTTGAAGGTGGTATCGGTCCGGCAATACCGCAGACGCTAACCTGTTCCACAGATTGGTTGTGCGGGGCAAAAAGTGTCTCGAATAGCGCACAGTAGTGGAGCACCAACTACCCAGGTAATGAGGATGAAAATTTTGGCGTGTGGAACGATGGCGGAAATTTGCTGCTGGAATTAGTCCGAACAATTCCTCGGAGCACTCTCCATGATATATGCTATAGAAAATGCAGAGTGAAGCCACATTTCTACGTACCGCCAAGGGATTGAGCCGATCGGAGATGTTTGGGCCATCGACGATTCGAGTCGCTGTTCGTTGGATGCGGTCCAGAGGGAGAAGCTGGTACTGAGGTGCCCCTGCATAGAGATGAGAACAGTATTCCATATGCGGCCGGACTTGCGACTCATAGAGCGGAAGGCGGTGGGCCGGAGTGAAATACTGACTCGATCTGTTCAGGACACCGAGCCAATTTGACCTTACCCTCTAAGTGACCCCGAAACTGGACTTGCTCAATATGTCGATGCCTAGGATTCCGATGCTGGCTGAGGCAGATAGGGAGGTGCTCTCAAACTGAGGTGATGCGACAAATGGTATCTTTTTTGCGGTGAACGCATATACCTGTGTCTTTTTTGGGTTAAACTGGATCTCCTGTGCATCTCCCGTGCTATCATCGGCATAGCAATGGATGCTACTAGTTTTCAACATGTCATTGATATGCAGAAGAAACAGTGTGGGTGATAGCACACAGCCTTGTGGGACACCAGCATTTACGAATTTCAAGTCGGAGCATGCACCGTCGACAACGACCTTAATGATTCTGTCCGCAAGGAAGCTGGTGACCCAATTACGCAATTTCTCGGGAAGCTCAAAGGAAGGGAGCTTCGAGAGATTCGTATTTGTTTTTAATAGGCTTAATCTTTTTATTGTGTTTATACCCCCAATTTGCATTACCTTACCAAGGCTTACAGTGATGTGGTATGTCGGAATAAAACCGACTAAAAGCAAATGGTAATAAGGTACATGGTTATTTTGTAGGAAGAAAGTCCCTAAGAACATACTGAACGATTTCAACTTACGATTTTTAAAGTACTTTTTGCGATTGATTATAAATCGGCTATATTCAATTTTGGTACCATTTCAATTTATAAAGAAGTAATAATAATATAAAAAATAATTCATGGATTAAAAATACTACTTATTACTTTTATAAAATTAATTCTTTTGGTTTAGTTATAATAAATAGTCTGGTTATTGGTTCGTATACATTACGTAATAACTATAAATTTTCAATGTAAGTTATTGTAATAAATAAATGATATAAAAAGGGACTAGAACACTTACTTGACATTCTGTAGGCCATCGAGGTGCTTGCTGGGGACAATCAAGCTCTTTCGGAAGTGCAAACAAATCTCTTGGTTCTCTTAACTTAGCTGTAGTTCGAAATGTTCTGATATCTGTGTCAATTTCTAACTGATTTGTTTTGATATTATTTTGTAAAAAACTTGAGATGAATGTCCCTACACGGAAAAATATATTCTATTTAATATAGATTACCTAATACAAAAAACACAAAAAAATTGCCGAAAAGACTTTAGTTGCTCTCCAAATGTGTTCTAGAATAATTTACTGACTAATTTACTAAAAAACTAACTACTGAACTATTATATTTTTAAATCATTGACCTACTTTTATGAATAAACTGGCGATCACAATATATCACAATATAAGCACGCAAGTCGCAGTGCCAAATCAGTTTTGGGGGAACAATTTGGGGGTGCTTATTATCTATTAAATCAAAATGTAAAACGCGATTTAAACTGAGGAATTGACATACACGAAAGCACATTTAACAAACTTCAATAAACAAAGCCAATAAAAACACATAATAATATTTAATGGTTTGTCTATAAAGGCTTTTCATCAGTACAGATTTTGTTACTTATTACAGCTTAATATCACAAAGCTTTAGATCAATAATAAACAAAACAAACTGAAAAATTAAACATGAAAAGTTTTAGTTCAGTTAGTACTAATTGTTTGAAGTATATGTTTTCATTTTACCTTTACTACATATTGGAAACAACGAAGCTTGCAGCGATTTTACGTGGTCTATGTTTGCTATAAACACATTCTCCTGCAATCCAGGATTTATCGAAGGAAGTGTTAGCGTTACCGTTGTACTGCCAATATACTCTTTCTTTTGTTCTTCCCTTTCAATCATCATAATATCCTCTTGAATGGTCTCTATTTGTTTCCACCATAACATGTTAAATAAATTTGTGAACAGCGACGTTCGCCATTCACTAGCACATATTAATCCCTGTCGTGTGTATTTCTACAGTCGGCGATGTAGTAGGTACGGTCACCATGGCTACACAAATGTTTGAATATTAGCCGTCAGTCTCGAATTTTGTTTTGGAACCTGGTGGGTAGCACGGCGCTTCGAACTAAACTGAGTGACTTACGACATCAAAAACAGGGGTTCAAGCTTTCGGTTATTGGAAGACGATTGCTCCGTAATGTCATGCTTCGACCGTATAAAACTTATCAGGTGATTGGTGACGTCAAATGGTTATTCATCCGAAATTTAAGATTATGGCAATTTGAATGTCGAAACCTTTGCCAGAGGTCAAATTCAGATTTAATTTATCGATGTTATTTGAGGTTTGTAGTTAATGTTCGAGTTTTAACAGTGCATTGTATTAAACATAGTTTCACGTTCCCGGTGCAGAGAACTATGTTTGAAACTACTCGAAGTAATACCGTGTAAACCAGTTCTTGAATACAACATAATTTGTATTATACTCTTATGATGTATGTAGCATGACTGATAATGTTTGCGAAAGCGTGAAAGGTGACTTGTGCACTTCCGCGAAGGAAGGTGGTAAGTTGTGGCGTTCGTGTGGTAAACTTTAACATTGGCCGCTATCGTGGCCATAAACTTTTAGTACATTCATATACTCGTATCTAAGAATGTATAGACTTGTTTTAATGTTTTTTTAATCGTTGAACGTCGTCGAACGAAGCCTATCATGTCGTGTAGGTTTTTACGTGAGATATCTTGTTTTAATAACGTTGTTTATTTACTCTGATTTAATTAATTATTATAGCCTAATTTCAGTATTTATTGAATTATTTTTATAAGGATATAAACAAATTCTTTGAACTTTAATGTTCTTTCTAAGAGATTGTATTTTTTATATATTTCAGTTTTAAATAATTATTTTCGTATGATTTTAATTTACTCTTCTTATTATTTTGTACTATTTATTTCCTGACTATTTAGTGACTGCTGGCTTGACTCGCTAGATTTTTAATTCATCTTAATATTTTACCCAATCCCATCGCACTTTTCCCATTATTTTAACTCTTCGAAATATACTATGTCGTCTATAGTTTTTATGATGGTTGTTACACTTAACGTTGAAAAGCAAAGGTAAATGATACAAGGGGCGCAACATCAATATGAAAGCGAATAAGTATGTATATCTGCATTTATATATTGCTATTTAAATAATTATGTTTACCATTAGTAATTGCCATTGCGTGACTGGCGGGTAAATAAATTTTAGAGTTTTTGTGTATTGATATTTATGTTACTTTTATCGTCCCGGGCAAATAATCAGCATTTGAATATTTTTATAATGCAGTGTAATGGTTTACTTGTGTCGCTCAATTTCTTACAGGTCATGGCAACTTAAGAGTAAACTGTATTATCTAAATTAGTCGATTCACCATTGTGTCAATGCTCAACACCTGACTCTAATTGTAAACAGTCTGCTCATCATATCCTCTGGCAATGTAGTCTTTGGTATAATGAACGAAATATAATACTGAATTACTTACAGGTAACATCTGGGACTGTATACTATGGGTATCTCGTGTCAACTAGAGTGAATTGCCGTGCGTTTAGGCGATTTAAATTATAGAAATCAAATATAGCTCACTTTGGACCCATAATATTTTGTGACCGTGGTGTTTCCCCGTTTAAACGGGTGTATGCCTATTTAATTCATTTTGTCTCCCACTTTGCTGAGGGAAGTAATTTTATTATATTTCCTACTCCAATTTTCTGCCGATTAATTTCGTAGCTGTTTACAAGACAGTTTTGGGATTTCCCGAGTGTCACAATTCGGTATGTTCGTGGGTCACTGTTGTTGAACCTGGTGTACAGGAGTTACTGTGGAGGGCGTGTGGAGGGATCAGTCCTAAAAAAATCTGTGTATTGTATAATTTATCTAGTTTTAAGTAAAAACATAATTGCGTTTCTTCACTTTTACTATAAAACAAAGAATTTCATTATGTACTTTATTTCTGCTCTTAATCTTCAGTCTAGTTCAATAACTTTCTATCTATTCACATGTGTTAGCATTAAGTACTTTTGCATAAGTTAAAGGATTGGAAATAGATTGAAACTAGATAGACTGCGTTGGCTAACTTATTTCCGCCCATGTATTCTGAAATAAAAATAATCTATCAAGTTTTTTATGCATTAGTTTAAAACTTAAGGAACTATTTCTGAAATGCAATTGCAACCAAAATTATATGAAAAGTGTAGTTGGTAGCATGTATAACGGATATCATGGCGTAAAGGGTTTGAATAAGGTTAATATCGTGACAAACGGTCGGAAACTAATCGACGCTACTAGTAAGAACCCCTTATGCTTTTACCATTGTCGTTTTGGAATCAGGCCACTAGCACGAGCAAGCGTTTGAAGATGTCATCTGTTTTGCGATCGACGTTTAATGGTAGTCGAATCTAAATGCTAGAGGGTGGCCAAGCTACTGTTCTATTATATCTATTTTTGACTGTACCAATTGAGCGCAAATTTGACACTATATACAACCCGCTTCAAAGATTGTTTTTATGTTTTTTTTTGTTTCAAACTGGGTTTGACTGCACGGATGACGTAGTGGTTTAAGCGGTCGCCACAGTGTTGTGGGTTTGATCCCCACAAGGGACGACACTTTGTGTAATCTACAAACTGTTGTTCTGAGTCTGGGTGTTATTTGTGTCCGTTTAATGTATGTTTGTATCGTTCCTAGAGTTGTCTTTTTTAAAACAAAAAACAAAAAATAAACACACCATAAGTCTAACCTAAACTGATCCTTCTTACTCATGTATAATAAATAAATAAGATATAAATTCGCAGAGTAACCTTTTACTATACGTTATTCTGAACTAATCACTAGATTAGGTTATTAGATGTGGATCTAATAATCAAACATGTTGTGGTACAAAAAATAGGAGTAGAAATATTTTACAAATACTCTATAATTATATATAATGATAGAAAAAAAGATATGAAGTTACGTATATTATTAATACAATTTCTATCTTTAATTATGCGAGTTTTTGCCCATGACATAAAAATCATTAATAAGAAAATTGCTAGGGACTCGTACATCCATATTACTTTTTCATCCTTTTTTTGAATATAAAAAGCTTCCTATTATTTATCATGTATACTATAATAGTATTATCAGAAATATGTATTTTCTTAAAATAGGTATACAAAACTAATTAAAACTTGATGGTAATGTAAAAGTCTCGTTCATATATTTGCAGATTTACAAAGCACTTAAAAACCTTCATGAGTGCTTACTAACGCACAGACATCCGTGGAGTTGCTAAGCGACGCGTCAAGTGAAATCGATTATTCCTGCTTAAAGAAAATCTAGTTAGAGAATTAACTGGTAAGTTATAACTGCTATATACTTTTGTAATATTAAGTTCTAAACATGTTTGTTATCTCATTAGAACATAAATTTCTCCTAAATAGTTGTTATTTGTTGAATATTTAAAGCACAAGCTGAAACTTACTTAGTTTCTTAAATTATATAGGTTTAGTCTTTGACTGTATGTAAGTACTGTACTTGATTGTGTGTTTATAATTTACTAATAAAAAAATAAACTACAAAAGTGACACTTGTGTGATATCTGGGTTCGACTACCACAACACGATTTTTCATTTGTTATCCAATCATCAACATTACCCACGCTGATCATTATTTAAAAAATAGTCTCACTTTTTTGTGAAATGCAGAATGTAAAATTTTGCTGTACGAATTAGGTGTTTATTTTTATGGTATATAGGTCCAGGTCACCTGATGGTAAGGGCCGGTTGCCGCTTACCTACTTCTTCAGCCTGTTGCCGTCCACTGCTGAATGAAGGCCTCCCCAAAGAGCGCGGACCATCCCGGTCTATTGCAGTCCGCATCGCAGTAAATGGAAAATCCTTTGTGCCGCAGGGCGCCCCTCACTACGCTTGCCCAATCGCGGTCTCCACTCTAGCACATGTCGGCTCCCGCGACCATCAGTCCGCCGGGAGATATGACCGGCCCACTTCCACTTCAGCGTACTGATTTTCTGTTCGATGTCGGTTACTCCAGTTTTCTGGCGAGTCGTTGCCATACTAACTAAACTTCAAAAAATATCTGAGTATTAATATTGCAAACCTATCTAGGCAGTCAAAAAGCAAATAAATCTATACAAAAAGAACTAAAACATATTTATATGATAGTGAATATGCCAGAAATACCCTCCACTGTCTAGTATCGACCGTACCGATCTAGTATTTGGGTATTTTAATCGGCCACTGCATCTAAACTGAAAGAGCACGAATGTGGTTTTTCTATTGACTATTACAGGCCCTTCTGAAAATTTGTAATATTGTTAAATAGTAAAATTACGTAAATATATATGGTGCTGACTGTACTTAATATAGGACTTCTTAGTTAGATTTAAATATTTAATAAAAAAAAATAATAAAAATTAAATAATAGATATCTGTGTAAAATTACTGAGTTCTATTGTGGCTTAGTTAAAAATATATTGCAAAATTTAAATTTATTAAATGTTTAGGTATTATTTCATAATCATCAACTCGCCTGGCATTAATGGACCATTCTTGTTACTCAATGAATCGTTGCTTTAACAGTTTGTCTTCTTTTTATTTATATTATATGAATTCTACACAACTACCCGAGCGTCCATTGTTTGGGTAATTTCAAGCGTATTTTACGCTCATTTTCCTCTTGTTCTGCAGAAACTGCGTGAACTATGTGCCAGTAAGGGTTTCGGGGTGATTGGCCGGGCCTTAGCACCGCCTGGCGCGGATCGATTTCATACTCGACAGCCCATCTTATTGCTTTTTGTCATCAATCGCCCGTCGGCTTTGTTCTTTGGTCATGAATATTCATACTATTCCTTAATAACAGTCTTTTGTAAAATAGCTTATTAGAACTCGTTAATATTTAGTGCACATTTAAGTTAATTATTATGAAAACTGTTTTAAACATACGTCATATCAAAAAAGTCCACAATAGGATCTTATAAAACCAGTATGTATGTTATGTACCTTGAAGTATATTTTTAGTTCGTAATAATAATTGATACAAGTATTCTTATCATTACTATCTCCTATCGTTAGACCAAATAATGATACTGTGCCCTTGGCACATTTTTAAATCTATGTTGACTGATTTCGTTTTAGTTCGTAGTAGATTTAGAATTAAAAAAAAAAAAAACAGTAAAAATTCAGTCGCAGAGCTTTGAGTTTCTCGTTGATATGGCATAGTGGGTAATGATTATAGAACAGCCATTCTATATCCTAATGGTTTAGTATTTCAAAGGCACATACGCTATTGGAACAATGCTTAAGTTTTGAGAATAGGTAGAGCAGAGTATCTAGTAAGAGCTCTATTGCCAGAAACAATGGGAGGCTAGTCAAAGTAGTACACGAAATGGAAATTTGAACATCGCATGTTTCAATACTATGAATAGAAGTATCATATCCAATAACAAATAATAGAATAAGCAATGAGCCTTTTTACGTAACACGTTTGTGGCTGCCATTGACGTCGTTCTTCTCAGCTCAGTGCCGGCGGCACGCATTTAATGTAGAGGCAAAAAGTGTTATTGATGATTGATGATGATTTTATCAGCTTGTTAAATAAAGATTTCTAGAACGTTTCCTAAAATGGGTTGTCTGCTAAAGGAGAATAAATCAACTCAATATTGTTTACTTTAATAAACGGATAGTCGACATGTTTTGTTTGTCAAGAGCAGAAGTCAGTCCGAATAAGATAGTCATGACTCTAGTCGCTTGCTTCAACAACCCTAATAAATTATTCTAAAATGTATACCGTTGCGCAAAATTACTACTAAATTAAAATCCGTTGGGAATAGACCCTGACACCTATGATGTGCACCATCACGAACATAAGTGGCGTGTATGCCATCCATCGTGGACGATCACTATAATTCTTAGTCATATTAAGTAGAGATACAGGATCCGGCTCATATACCACCAGCAAGGCTTAAACGCAAGTCAATATTATCATTGGAAATAACTGTATCCGGCTCGAAGGACCAAAATGTTGGGGCTGTTATTATATTTTTCCCAACATTTAATGCTGAAGTTTGTTTATAGTTGAAGTTAGGTAAAAAATACCAATGTTGCAGTTATGAGCGTTTATTGAACACTAAAATTCACTGTATAAATTAAAACCTTATAAACCACAATTTCGCTGACTTAGCTAAGTACGAGTTCGTACAATAACATTAGTTATTCTTTCAACAGCGTGGAAATATTTTTACAAATTGTTGCAAGGTATTTTTGCATGGCATAAGCTTATTTCATAGTTAAGTTTACATTAGACACATTGAACAAAAATGAACCATATGAAAAAATAAATAGCTACATTCTTTTGCGAATATAAAATGAATGTGCGTGTTTCGTCTTTTGGTTTCAAAAAAGATTTAAGTACATTAAATTTATTACTGGCGATGGTTATTGGGATCATGCTCGTTGGAAATAGCGACGGCAACGACTATTCTGCTTTTTTTTTAAACAGTCTTGTCAAATGTTAAATTGTTCTTCCAAATAACATAGGTAGACTGCTAAGTGTTTTTTCAAAATATCTTTTATCGTTGGTGTTCAGACTTGAACTCAAGGTCAACCTTAGCCGATTCCATATTATATTCGGTACCAATCACAGATAAATGACGCAAAACGACTACACAGTATACAACATGCATTAAACAGTTAATACGGAACAGTAGTGCGATGGCTAAGAGGTGAAACGTGGACATTTCCTAATACACGCATGTTACTTAGTTGTAGGGGTAAACGAAAATACTAGTAATAAACGACCTAGATTACCAGTATTCCTTAAAAACAATACCAGCAAAGTTTTCATTTCATGCTCCGTTTTTTCAAAATTAAATAATACTATATCTCTTAGTCTTAGTACACACCTCACGAATTGAGAAATTTCTTTTTACATACTTCATTAAGTAAGAATAGGGATATTCCTCATTTCAATTTATGTGGAATGTGAGCGTAGTATTTTTAATTAGTTTTAATGTATATATATATACTCGTAGTGTATATAGTCACGATATCGATCTGCTGATGTGATTTAGACTATTCAGAAAAAAAAGTAGTTTTGCATCACCTAGTAGTATTTATGACTACTCGTAGAAACTGATTTAATTTACTCAGTGTTTTCAAATAAGTATTCGAGGCATGAATGAATGTTCCTTTGTTACAGGAACAATGGGGCGAAAAGTAATAGTAGCGGTAACTACGCTAAACCAGTGGGCGTTAGACTTCGAAGGAAATTTAAACAGGATTTTACAGTCAATACAGGAAGCTAAGGAGATGGGAGCTCTCTATCGAACTGGACCTGAATTGGAAATATGGTACACACATTAACTAGAACTTTTTTTTAATAAAAGCCAACAGCCCGTTAGGAATATATCCTGTGTCGCGGGGGACTTTACATGAAACGGACACAAATAACACCCAGACTCAGAACAACAATTTGTGGATCAAACAAAGTGTCGTCCCTTGTGGAGATCGAACCCACTACACTCAGCGTAGTAGTAAACGGCGTGGCGACCGCTTAAACCACTACGCCATCACTCTTTTGTAGGTGCATAGGTTAAAATGGATAACTGCAACGGACATGCCTGACTTTATATGCGCGATGCATAAAATGTGTTGCTTTAATTTATTAGGGTTTATAATTCGACTAAGATTCCAATTTATTCAGTTTTATTTTTAAATTTAGAAATACTACACTATAGTCATTTATAATCTTGCCTAGATTTGAGGATTTTCCTCTCGTCAAGTGGCTCGAATGTGAAACGAAATCCATTGCCGCCCCTTTCTTATTACTTGAACTCTGCAGTGGCTTGAGAGGCGAGTCCCGCAGTACGGCAACTGACTCGGCAATCGTGGCGTTGTAGCAGGGCTTCTGTGATATGCCTACAGGTCGCATGTTTGGTCGTATCGGTCACTCGATCCACCGGTCACAATAAATAGGAGGCGAGAGAGTGGATTTGTATCTGCGCACGTACTTATCCACTATAATATTTTCCCTCGCTGATGACAACAGAACTGATGCCAGGGAACATATATAACGACAAAGCAGCCCCATTTAGGGATAGCCCGTGAACTCTCCTGTTATAATATCGACATCGCCGCAATTAGCGAAACACCTGGCTGGCAGCGGGGAACTTTGCGAGGCTCTAGGTGGGTACATATAGTTCTGGTCAGGGAAGCCCGCGTCGGAACACGCTTCAGTGGTGTTGGGTTCACGATTAAGAGATCCATCCATCCATCCATATTCCATCGCCTGGAAAAACTTAGGATGCATGGGAGCCTTTGAGGAAGGGTTTGAAGGCTTCGTAAGGCTCAAGAATAACAATTCCTGGCAGATACCAACCAAACTGCAAAATTTTTCGAAAGCTTAAAAACCATCTACGGCCCCCATTGAAAGAAAACAGCACCCGTATACTCGCGTGATAACACTACCAAATTGACAGATCCCTCGGATGTTTGCTGCTGGCAAGATAATGGCACATATTATTAATGGTCGCCTAGTTAAGCTTTCTGAAAGCCAATGTGCCCTTAGACTAAATAGAGGCACAGAGAAAAATAGCTTGAATAGCATTGTGACCTCTAAATGTGTTTTGTGGACCTCGAAAAGGTTTTCGACCTCGACCCAAGGTCTGCCCCTTTGGATTGTTCTGGAGAGGTATGGGTGTCCATCAAAGTTTGTCAACCTAGTACGCCAGTTCTATGTTTGCCCACGTTTGGCACGAAAACTGCTTTACAGAACAATTCCCAGTAAGAAGTGGCCTCAAACAGGGCTGTGTCATGTCATGCTGTGTCACCTACACTTTTCTCTGCGGTAATGAATGACGCCATTAAGAAATCTGGGAAGAAAGAAAATCTGAAATGGACTCACCCTCAATGTTCGTATGGACAGAAGCGTATTCGAACTATCGCGCTTCAGAGCAAAATGCAGTCACTACTGTCCCCGTTACCCAAATTCGATATGCCGACGATGTCTGCCTTATGGCTGATAGCCTTGCTGATCTCCAGGAATGTCTCGACAATTGAGACGAATCGGGCTGCAAATTTGGCTTGGTAATCAGCGCATCTAAGACCCAGATTCTAAAACAGCCTGCAAGAGGACAATCTGCGGACAATGCGTCTGTTTGCTTAAACGGTAAAGCTTTAGAGGAGGTAGAAACTTTCCGCTACCTTGGCAGTCTCGTTGGTAGCGACAATCGTCTCGAGTCTGAGACATCCGCAAGGATTGCTAAGGCTGCAGCAGCATCTGGTGGACTCAACCACCGTGTTTAGAAATCGCACGATCTCAAGTTGCATACCAAACTATTTGTGTACAGGGCTATTACATTACCACTGCTTTTGTACGCCTCGGAGACCTGGTGCCTTTACAAAGGTGGTATCAAACGCCGCGACGCCTCCCATCTAAAATGTCTCCGAGCTATACTCCATGTACGCTGGCAAGATCGGGTTTCCAACACGGAGATTTTTCGTCGGACAGGTTTAGCGAAGCATGAAGAGCCTTCTAATGAAGGGTCAGCTGCGCTGGTGCGGGCACCTTGTGTGTATGGGGTCTTCCAGATTGCCAAAAGCAGTTTTTTACTCGGAGATCAGCTCAGGTAAACGCCGATCTGGAGAACAATATCTGCGATACAGGGATGTGCTGAAGCTTCATTTAACAGCCATCATCTTGCCCCCAAAGTTGTGGGAGGAACTGGCTAGAAACGGAACGGAGTTTTGGAAAGCTGTCCATCAGGGCATTCAAAATTGAGAACGAAGCCGTCTTGAAGACCTTAACGCCAAACGCCAGTTTCGGAAACTCGTCCTAAGCCCTCCTATAACTACACTTACGCTAGGTGAGCTTCGCTGTGCCTCATGTGACCGTGTATTCAAAACCAAATTCGGTTTTGCGAGTTACGTACGTGTCGCCGAAGGATACGTCTGGGAGGACATCATCATTACTTGAACTCAAATTAAATGTATAACTTAGTGTTTGAAGAAACTAAATTACTTTAAATATTTCAGTGGTTACAGTTGCGAGGACCATTTCTATGAACCAGACACTTGCCTTCACAGTTGGCAAGTTCTCGTCGAGCTCCTTAAATCACCCACATGCAAAGATATGCTGATCGATGTCGGCATGCCCGTTCAACATAGAAATGTACTCTATAATTGTCGGGTATCCTTTCTTAATAAAAAGATATTGCTGATTAGACCAAAGATGATGTTATGTGAAGATGGAAATTATAGGGAGGCTAGGTGGTTTTCTCCATGGACCAAAGTATGTAAATTTTATTATATTTGAAATGTTTAGTTCGTGTTTCGGGTTGATTACCACTGGATTCATATAAAAACGACGAAATTACCATTATTAAAAGATTTATACGAGCATGCCTTATAGCATTTTATTACTAAATCTTAATTCTTCAAAAATACTCGTATATTTATTTTGTCTGATTGTAAGCGAATAGACTTAGGCAGCCTTGCTTGGGAGTCTCTGCCAAATGTCGTAAATTTGTGACGTAAAGCATTTTAACAGATTGCTTCCTTTGTAGTTGTTTCGTTTTTCTATGTCTACCTGCCTTAGGTTTTGTTTGCGTCGTTTCCAATAATCCAGTTAGTTCACCTATCCAAATGTATGATTTCAACATAGAATGTTTGTTGATCTAAAGATATTTCTCCACCAGACTGAATTGTATGTATGTTTATGTATTTGTTTCCATTATACAATTTTATTATTGTATTTGTAGGAGCGACAGACTGAAGAATATTATTTACCACGAATGATAACAGCAATAACAAACCAGACCACAGTTCCTATTGGTGATGCGGTCATAGCAACGAAAGATACGTGTATAGGTTACGAAATTTGCGAAGAATTATGGAATCCACAGAGGTATTTTCTAATGATATAATTCTACTAAGCCAGTTTTTTCTGTCAAAAATATGAACTCTTTGTAGTTAGTAGTTTAATGTAACAAGTTTATGCTTACTTTGTAAATTTTATTAGGTATAATATCATCTATTTGGCCTCTTAAATGCAGCGAAACATATCTTAGGGCTATCTATAGTCCATTCGCGGTAAGAAAGCGGTGACGCATCGATGAAGTCCCGTCCCCTGACCAATCAGGTTCCAAAAAATTATCGTTTCGTACAAAAGATTGGAACCTGATTAGTTTAGAGCCCTTGATCAATGCGTGACTATTTTCTTAATACGAATGGACTATAGTGTACGGGGAAACTATACAATGATTGGCACTTTAAGGGTTCTTTGATCAGTCATTTGCACTAACTTTTAAGTATATTTTTTTTCATATATAAGTAATCATGAGTTAACATGTTTAATAAAAATTAGTTAGTATAAACGTTAACATTATAAAAAAGGTTAGTTTTACTTAACTTACTATCTGTAAATATAAAAATGTTAAGTTGGTTTGTGTACGTTTTAGAAACTTAAAAAGTTCTGCATGGATTGAATATTTTTAACACATTAAGGCTTATATTTCTGTTTATAATTAGGAGTGCCAGTAACTAATGGGATGTCAACAATAGTACAGCTTACCCTACCTCGCAAATACTATCCATTAAACGCTCAATGAAAGGGGACATATCACTAATTCCTTCACACTTATTTAAAATTTATTTTGTCCCTATTTCAGTCGTCACATTCCTCTAAGTTTAGACGGAGTGGAGATAATAGCAAATGGTTCCGGTAGTTATATGGAACTACGAAAAGCTTACGTCACAGTTGACCTGGTTAAGAGTGCAACGTTCAAGAGTGGTGGCGCATATCTGTTTAGTAATTTGCGAGGTTGCGACGGCCAGAGAATTTACTTCAACGGTTGTTCTTGTGTTGCTGTGAATGGAGAAATTGTTAGTAGAGGGCTGCAGTTTGCGTTACACGATGTGGTTAGTAGTTATGGTTATTTTGATCACGTCTATACAAATAAGTAAAATTTAAGTGTCTGTTTGTAATGTCAAAATTATAGGTTTTTTTTTTCATGCTCACACGGTAATTTGCACGATACCTATGCCTAAAAACCAGTTTAATTTTTTTTGTCTGTCTGTCTGTCTGTTTGTTCCGGGTGATCTTCTAAACGGCTGGACCGATTTCGATAACATTTTACTACCAGGTAGCTGTCTAGTCCAGGGCATTGAACCCACTAAGGCAGCATTTTTCAAATTCGAAACGATTCGAACGAAGTCGCGGGTACCAGCTAGTTAGAAATAAGTGTAAAATGTTTTTATAGTTTGTTAAAACGTAATAATGTATGTGCATAACGACAACATGTATTGAAAAGTTTTTTCTTCACGACCCGGAAGAACCACAAAGAGTCTCTGTATTGAATTAAAATTACACGCAAAATTTAGTAGTAGAAGCTGGTTTTCTCCTTTAATAACTTGATGTGTAAAAGAGATTGTTTCTCTGCTACTGCTGTTGTTGCCTTCATGGTCAATGTTATTTGAATAAGTTTTTTTTCTAGGAAGTAGTGACAGCGACCATTGATCTCGAAGATATTCGTTCGTACCGGACGCAACGACGCTCCCGAACGCACTTAGCGGCTTCAAATAAGCCTTTCCCCAGAATTACAGTCGACTTTGCGTTGTCAGACGATGATGACGTATACCTTTTAACCAGCCCGCCAATGAAGTGGGAATACTTGACGCCAGAAGAGGAAATAGAACTAGGTTTGCACTAAATTAATTTTGAATAAAAAAGTTATGTGCATATATTTGCATGTTACCTACATAACATACATGCGTATATTTGCAACGTAGATATAATTTGAACGTTCATTCTAGAATAGACCGACATCACACAGAAAATATGTTTCTGAGGCATACGATTCCTAATTTTCATAAAACTTATTTATTTACTTATTATTTTTTCAACATTTGTATATACTTCTGTTTTTGAGTATGGTTTTATTTGAACTTACACTGGATGAGCCTATATATAAACTAACTTAGTTACCAAAGAAGACAATTATTGCAATAGTGTAAAATCGATCCGGAACAATTATTGAAAAAAATTGTTAAAAATATTAATAGGGGACCGCCCCGCCGGAACGACGGTGGACGCCCCCGGTGGGACGACGGGCCGAGGGGATTCCCACAAATAAGTGTGCAGACTGTGTTTGAACCTAATTTAAATAGATAGGATTCGTCTTTATTTTTATCTTTTATTTAATAAAACACGAGGGTTCAGTTATTGAATCAGGTAGCACTAGGAACCCCTATAATTAAATTGACTTGTCCAAGTTAGGCTATTCATTGATTTCTCCTCAAATAATAATAAAATTTATTTCAGGTCCTGCCTGTTGGTTATGGGACTACCTCCGGCGTTCGGGACAAGGAGGATTCTTCCTTCCTCTTAGTGGGGGCGTAGATTCAACTAGCACTGCATGTATTGTGTTCTCAATGTGCACACAGATCTGTGATGCTATACAGAAAGGAGGTGTGTACAAATTTGTTATTAATAATAATATTGTGTTTTTTTTTTAATTCTCTTGCAAATTAATTTGTTGTCAGATAACATAGTGCTCATATCTTTACTGTTATTATAAAGAAGAAAGTGACAAGATAGATATGAAAAAAGCTTGAAATATATATTGTTATTTAAACGCGTTGAAACTTCGTAAAGCGACTTATATTTTACCCTTTATGTAATTATATTTGCAGAAAGTCAAGTGTTGTATGATGTGCGCAAGATTCTCTGTCAGTCAGACTATACCCCTTCCGATCCAATGGAACTTTGCAACAGACTGCTAGTGACCTGTTACATGGCAACAGAAAATTCAAGTACGGAGACTAAGCAGAGAGCTTCACAGGTAACATTCATTCCTTTGTTACTTGTGCCTGAATTATTGTCCTTCTTTTAGTTGTGAGGAAGAAAAAACAATAATAACTTCACAAATCACACGTTAATTGTCATGGAATGGGAATAGAACCCACGATCTCTGACTAAACAGTCAGGGCCACTAACCACTCGTAATCACTCTTTATAATTGTCACTTTCTATTTAATACGTTTTTCCAGTTAGCAAGTGAAATAGGCAGTTATCACTTTCCGATAGTGATCGATTCAGCCGTGAGTGCAGTCTTAGGAATATTCACAGCGGCTACAGGATTGGTGCCGAAGTTTCGCAGCAAAGGAGGTTGCCCTCGACAAAACTTGGCTCTACAGAATATTCAGGTACTGTAATATTGTCAAGTGTTTTGGTTTCAGATTTCAAAGGATGACTGTATGGATGGCGTAGTGGTTTAAGCGGTTTCTACACCGCTTCTTATGGCGCTGAGTGTTGTGTGTTTGATCCCCACATGGGACATCACGTTGTGTGATCCACAAATTGTTGTTTTGAGTCTGGATGTTCTTTGTATTCGTTTCATGTATATATATATATATATATTAATATATATCCTGTGTCCAAAACAACTCCCGTATTAGTAATCTAATGCGGGAGTTGTCTTTTATTTATAAAAAAGGTTAAAGAATTGGCTAGCCTGATATACTCATATATTATGTTGTTTTCATATGTTTTGGCAACACTTAGACGTGATGTTATACCTTGGTATCAGTAGTATCTATAATTTACGTCACACGAGTTTTTTTTTGCCTTCTTTATATGACGTCACATAGGTATTTATCAATTTTACATCTAAAAATGATTAATTCAAAACAGCAGTACCGAATTAGTTATATTACTGTTATTAATTTCAAAAATTGATTTTTTTTGAGAACTGACGTCACCGAAACTTAGGACCCCTCCCGCTCCCTTGCCCCTAACCCACTCGGTTACCACTAAGCCACGAACCTGTGACTTCCCTCAATGTGAATTAATTTCTACAACATAATAAACCCAAACTGTTCTGTTTCTAGGCCCGTCTCCGAATGGTCCTTTCCTATTTGTTTGCCCAATTGATGCTGTGGGTGCGGGGACGGCCCGGTGGCCTCCTAGTTCTCGGCTCTTCAAATGTCGATGAAGCGTTGCGCGGGTACATGACCAAGTATGACTGCTCCAGTGCCGATATCAATCCCATTGGTGGTATTTCTAAGAATGATCTCAAAATGTTCCTACAGTACGCTAAAAACCGGTAAGTTTTGATTTACTTATGCAAAAAGTTAACCACAGTTTTGTGTTCAATGGTTCTACTAGAACCTCACAACCTGTATGAATTTTGTTTTTCTCAAATGATGGTTTTATACCAAAATTTGCAAGAAGAACTACTACAGAATTTGTTAAATTTGTTTTATGCAAGAAAAAGATTTTAAGTAGTCTAAGCAATTTAATGGAGGCTCAGTAGGAGGAGCAGTAAGTGTTCCACAAAACCAAACAAATAAATGTTTTCTCATACAGTAAATAAATAGATAGTACAGAGGGTTTATTTTCCACACACTATCGCGTGCTCCTTTTAGCACCAATATTAATATTTGTCCCCGAGTTTGAGTAAATGTGACTTTTTCTACATGTTGATGGTACGAACCTAATTACATTTACTAATAAAAATGAACTATGTTATGATTTTTAACTTAATAAATACCTAAACTCATTTATTGACATATCGTTATTTTTGTTCTACAGTTTCTTCTTACCGTCTCTTTCCGAGATTCTTCAAGCACCTCCTACAGCAGAACTGGAACCGTTGACAGACGGTCAGATCACGCAGACAGACGAGCAGGACATGGGCATGACATACGCCGAGCTGTCTGAGTTTGGTCGCTTGCGGAAGACCCATCATTGCGGACCATACACCATGCTGCACAAGCTTTCACATGCTTGGAGCGATAAGTGCACACCACAAGAGGTAAGTTTACAGTAAGAAGCTTATGCTTTGCAAAAGTTAATTTATACATATCAAATATATTTTTATAGATATTGGGCATTTTGCATTGAATATTCTAGTTTGCTATTTCCCAACTCTTTATAGCCATGAAATTTATATCTAGTGGTTCGCGATTCTGACTTCTAAGTCAATCGTCGTGGCTCCATTCTTACCCAGGCCAAATATTGTGTGAAGAGCACATTCAATTGTTCAGTGTCTGGATGCAACTTATTTAGGTATAATAGGTATGCAGTTATTAATATATAAGTATGTTTATGTATATATACGAGTATACTACTAGTGCTAAGGAGCACGAAATTTGAAATTCTCGGATTTTCTGTACTATAATATGCATTAATTACCTAATACATAACAAACCTTCCTCTTGAATTACTCTCTCTACTGATGAAAATCTGTTGCGTAGTTTTAAAGATCTAAGCGTACCAGAACTAGAAACGTTAAACTATGTAATGATATATTTACATATATGTTCCTGATTGACGCCAATTAAAAACAGCCAAACTAAAATTATAATTGAAATATGGGCGTTACACCTTTGTTTTACCTCTGACCTGCAGGAAGATTTACCTTTAACTCCCATTTACCATCACAGAAATATATAAATTTATAGGTGGCAGAGAAAGTGAAACATTTCTTCCGTTGCTACGCGATCAACCGCCATAAAATGACAGTACTGACGCCATCGTACCACGCGGAGACCTACAGCCCCGACGACAATCGCTACGACCACAGACCATTCTTGTACAGGGTACACTGGCCTTGGCAGTTTAAAGCTATTGACGATGCCGTGAGTATATATTTTTCAATCAATTCGATAATTTGTTTTTTATCAGTTTTTATCCACGGAACCCTATTACTAAGCCTGCCAGCATCAGTGTGGAATGCGCTCCGGTAACTTCACTCACTCGGTGAAAAGTAACGAAGGAACGCTTAACTTAACGAAGCTTTGTGTGAGGCCGCGGTATCACTCCGGTCGAGCCGGCCATCAAACGTCATGATGTTTATATGTGTGTTCTCTATGGAGTACAGGATGGCTTGACCGATTCATTCTTCAGCATTAAACCCAACTCATAAATTCAATAGAGCCAAATGTGAAGTTTGGTATGCATTCGAAACTAGAGCGAGTCTCTAGTTTCAATTTTGTACTGTTCTCTGAAAGTAAAATTTAATTTAGTATAATTTTTTGAACAGGTAGCGAAAATGACAAAAGACAAGCGTGACTCGACGTCAGATCGTCCAGCGGAGCCGAACAAATTGACCACATCCGCTTCAACTTCTAACATCAACTCACACTTTATGCGACTCAATCGGAAAGGTGTACTTATATAAACAAAATTATATTGTAGAGCTGTCCTATAGTAACTTATGTATGTCATTCGTAGTTGTGATACAAATTTTTATGTAGTATTTATGAAGGCCTTAGAGTTCAATGTCGCTTGGCAATTGAATGCTCACATTAACGTAAGTAGTTATTAGTATCTATATATTGGCCGCTTAGTGATATTTTTGGTGAACAAGAAATAGTTATGCATTGTTGTGCTTTTTGAGTGTCGTTTCTTACGTAGGTTCAAGTACTTATTGTCACATAACAGCACACGACTAGCACCAATCACGAAGATTAAGTAAATTGAGGTAACACTCGACGTGAAATGTGTCTCATATCAAGCAATGATACGGCTAAATTTAAATGTACGATATAGATCTCGTCAAAAGATAGGTCATGAAATGGCGTTCATAGTGGTTTTAAAGACGTTGTCTTTTTTAAGATGACGCTGAGCACCGTGTATAAATATATAATTATTTATTTTTTCTAGTGATTTTCTTAAACCCTCCTCATATTAAACATTATTTGTGTACAGTGCTACTTCAGTATGTTTTTTATGCGAAAATATTAATGGAAATTTTGTAAAATAGTTTTAAGGAGCCTTTTCATAGTGTTTATGTGTACAAATATTAATAAAAATATAGAAATAAAATATTAGGATCAGGAATTAAGACGCCATAGACTCTCTAAGGCGTCTTAATTCTCATGGTAAATAAATAGTTTTTACTTTAACACTGAGCGGTGATTGTAATGCGGTGTTACTTATCTATACATCTATACAAATACATAAATAAAATTGAAGTGTCTGTTTCTAATGTCAAAATAATCATGCTCACACGCTCACACTCAACATATTTGCATGATACATATGTCTAAAAACCAGTTCAATTTTTTTTTGTCTCTTTCTGTCGGGTTGTTCCGGGTAATCCTCTAAACGGCTAAACCAATTTCGATAATATTTTACTACCAGGTAGCCGCCTGTATAAGGAGTAACTTAGGCTATTTTTAACCGACTTCAAAAAGGAGGAGGTTGTCAATTCAATTTATTTTTTTTTGTACAGGCATAACTCCGTCGTTAATGGACGGATTTGCACATTTTTTTTAAAGGGGTTTATTTCGAGATGGTCCCATTTAAATTTCATATAGCTCTGATGATTAGTAGTGGAGACAGACAACGGAGCTCTTAAAAATGACAAGAAATCAACCGCGATTGCTGCTAGGTTTTTAGTGTTCTTTGTTAGAAGTCGGTTCAACTTTTTTTTACAAGGATTTATCCTTTTAGAAAAACCCTGTAAAATTTAGTCCGAGCCGCTGCCGATTCGAGTGCCCGCGTGCAATAGCGATTCGTGTCATGCGGTTTCATTCTACAGATTATTATGCCACCATATGCTGCGAGTTACATAAGTCGCAGGAGTATAGCCCCCCTTTCTCGGAGTCAAGGGCGGGAGACTGTCAAACTGTTTATCGGATCGGATACAAAGTTCGTTGCGTCGTTCTGATTAACTGGGATTTATTATTATTGGCAGTTCTTGGCGAAGATAAAGAGAGACAAACACAAACTAATATATTGAAGCAAAAACAATTCTGGGTATATCATTTGTGGAAAACACTCAAGACACTCAAGACGCGTGTGCTTCCTCCTTTGCCCACGCGCCCAGCCCAGGCTGCACCCCATTTGCCGCTTGCAATACCGACACATCCGGATTAAACCTTATTTCAATTAATTTGGCTATCATATACCAAGACGTGGCGCGGCGGTTGTATCAATTTAATAATTCTAAACACATGGAAACATGGATAAAAATAACCTGATCAGAAATAAAATCCTTTACCAATCCGTACCGTGTCGCGACGTCAGTCAGCGCCGGCCTTATTTGAGTGGCTGGGCTTTCTGCGAGAGATACGAGACGCGGTATGCTTTGGTATGCTGCTTCATACCATAGCATCCTTCGGTTGCCGAAGGACACTCTGCCGTGCCCTCCCTTGCCGCGGCGTTAGTTAGCGCCGGCCGTAATACCTACCTACGCACGCCGCGCCATCTCGGTCAGTAGCCGGGCAACTAAGTGTAACCTAGAAAGGAAATCCCAGATATTCTGACAGGCCCCAAGTGATTTACGGCTTACAGATGCCCAGGCCCGGCGCTTATGAAGAACGGACATCATTCAGCGCTTAAGCCGCCTGCAGTATCTGGCTCAATCCCGGGCCTGGTGAGCCGGGAGAGGGTTCTATGTCCCTCCCGTTCCCACTTCGCCCCGCAGAAGGAGTTAGTCGCTCCGTACCATGGTCGCAATCAGTCAATCAGCCTCTGCTCCATACACGCTGGACATTCTGGCAGCTCGTAAAGCGCCATGAGCACGCTCGGGCTATCGTTGTGGCAGCACCCGGGCGTTGGCTCTTTGCGGATCAGACACAGGGCACCTCTAAAGCGTCCTTTGCGTCTGTCAATATCAATGGGTCCCGTGTTTCCTATCGAGCCAATCCTCCATAACGCAAGATGCGTCGCACTAACAGCGTACCAGAATTAAGCTGCCCCATTAAACTTTCGCCCGTTATGGGATATTTGGGAACCCCGCGATTGAATCACTCAAGATGCGGGTCTTGAGTGATTGAAATTGTACATACTTACGTTTAATAAAGTAATTCGAAGCCTATAGAAATTTTCATTTATTTTCGTACACTGATCAATAGATGTTACTATGATGAGATAAAAATACATTAGACATGCAAATTATGAAAAAGTTCGTTTTGATTTCTGTTTTTGCCGCCCCCTTGAAAATTCCGCCTGTGTGCGGTGCACGCTCTGCACACCCTTACCCGGAGACTCTGAGGCAGCGCATTTCAAACTCCACGCGTACGAAGTCGCGGGTACCAGCTAGTGTTTATATATAAATAGAAGCCAGTAGTGCTCTAGTATTAAAAATGGCAACCGTGTAAGCCATTTCAAATACTACATCAAAAAATATTTTTACCTAATTTTATGTAGAAAATAATAATTCAGTCTTAATATATTTTTTATAACTATTTCAGTAATAAGAGTACTTCATGTGTGGTGTAAGAACTTGAAGCGCTGAAAATTGATATAAAACCGAAAGTTTTTAAATCTATTTCTATTTAAGCTTTTAAGAATTTTAGATAATAATGTTCGTAAAAATAATGATGAATGACCAAGGCACTACGCCTTGGTCTTAAGTAATACATTGAAAAAAAAAAACATTTTGATTAGTAGAGCTATACAGGCAGTGGTGTAGATGAAAGAAAGGTGTGGTCATATATAAGGTAAAACACTGTAATAAAATTATTTTATCACTTAAAGAGTAAAATATGTATTCCTAAGTTTCTTTTCTTTTATCAATATAGTGGATTATCGATATTCTAAGCCTATTTTTGTGGATAAGAATACAACACTTTCATTTTATTTTTACGTAAAAACACAATTTTTTTTAATGCGTCAACGTATACCATTTTTACAATATAAAATAAGTTTTATACATTGAACACGATGGCAACACAAATCGTTATGCGTCTTTCGTTTTATGTTGTAAAGTGCAGTTTCAAGCGATTTAAAAATGTAGCATTTTAATTATTATTTTTATTATTTTATTATTTTATTTTATGTCGTGTATGTTAGGAGGTACAATTAATTTGTGGTATCTAGATATGGCAAAATATATAAAAATAAAATCGTTTGCCGAAAGTTTCAATAGGTAACCTTTTTGGTAAAAAGAAATTCATTATAGCGGGGTTCCTCGGTGTATATAATTTCACTTGACTAAAATCTTCTTTACCGTTATGTATAAAAAGTAACTATTTATGTTTACTACATTTACAGTGAACGAAATAAGAGTTTTATGTATACAGGGTGTAATTGATGAATATTCCGGCAGAAAATTCCAATGATTTTCGACTCAGAATGATGGTCTGAATACACTATTTAAGTATTCGTTACACCGTTCCTTACACCCTGTATAATCTAATCATATAGTGACTTAAAATATTTATTGACATTTTGCACAATATTCGCACAAATGCTTGGTAAAACTCTATTTGAATTACCTTAAAACACATATTGATCTGTTTAAATAAAAATGTTTACTTTAATAAAACTGACTTTTATTTGTTATAACATATGGGTTTAACTGTGTAATTTATAATTATACAAAGTACTACTGTTTATGTCAGGCTGCTTGGTTGTAACGCCTCGTACTGTCGTTCACTAGGTAATAAACGAGGCGATGACTAATCCCCATTGGTTTAAGACAATATGCTGCTTATAGTAAAAGTTCGGGATGTGTAATGCCTTTATTAATAGTGAACTTGGTCTGACTGCAAGTGAAAATGATTCTAACTCAACCTGACTATAGTCTACTCGCGTTAAGGAAATCGTAACGCAATAGTGACACATCGATCAAGTCCCGCACCCTGACCGATTAGGTTGACACCTAATCTCTTTCGTACGAAACGATAATTCCTTTCGATCTGATCTGTCAAGGGGCGGAGCTTTTTCGAAGTGACATTATTTTCTTAACCCCAATGGACTATAGTAGATAGCCGGAATTGTGGGACCTTTGAGGTATGCGTTTGATGATTGAAGAAAAGTGATGTCACCAATGATATTTATTTTTCTATAGCTGATATAAACAATTCGTGTGATTTAGGAGATAACTGGCCTTGTTTTGAGTTGCTGTAAACTTACCAAATTGCTGAAAAAAAAAAAGAAAAGATATAGTAATGTTCACGAAGTATATACCTACTGTACACTTGTTCACTAGTATACTATAGTTAAACCGCAGTAAGCTTGGCCCTCCTGATGGTTTGCGGGACGCGGGGCGGGTGATGCGCTCGGCTATACATGACACGATGTACTAACTCGATATCTTCAGATTTATTTGTTTGAGATTTAATCTACACACGATGTAATAAAAATCGAATTTATTTCCATGTATTATAATGTCAGTGTATTGTAAGTTTTTATGATTAATTGTAAAATTTAATACTGTAAAATAATTTTAATAAAATCACCTTATCTTCATCATGTAAATTTTATTCAGATACAATTTAAAAATTTAGTAAAATAATAAATATTCTTTATTAGAACTTTAACAGTAGAACCTCTGTAAGCCAAACTTCAAGTTTTTTAATCTTTTTGTGACGCAGAGTCGGCAGATTATCCATGTTACAAAATAATACCGTGTGTAGCAGTCTTAAGAAAAATAACACGTACAGCCATGCTTTCACGTCAGTCACTGCCGGCGGACAGCGACGCACTAGCTAATTGGTTGAATGCACCCCCGCCCCGCGTACCCCAAACCATCAGGAGGGCCAAGCTTACGGCGGTTTAACTATAGTAATCGTGTAGAATATCTTTTAATGAAGTTTATATGTTATACGATGACAAGTCAACAAGTGATAGTTATGACCACGGTTGCGGCCATAATGATTGAACCTTATTATCCGTCTGTCGGTCTGTCTGTTAATCTCGGGAACGCGTTTAGGTATCGAGTCTAAATTAAAACCGTCTACAATTTGGGCGAGCGCGACTCGCACTTGTCCGGATTTATAATACAACGTCACAACACGAAGACATATTCGGGCGACAACGTTTGTTTACACAATTGGAATAAGGTGACGGTACCGAGGTAAACATTAATTATGGTCAATACATAATAAAAATCATTAATTATTATACGAATTTCGTATTGTATAATGATTTACGATTAATTTGCTTTGAAAAAAACAGCAACCAACTCAAACAGCACTTTTTTATGACAGTGCGTTTCTTAGGTATATGTAATTATGTCTTAGATACCAGAAGTTAAATTATAAGTACTTACTTCCAAAACGATTCATTTGTTCGATGCCAGTTTTTACAACTTGACCCAATTTGTTGAAAAATACGGGGATATCATCAGCTGGATCTGTGAAAGGAATTTATCTTTCATTTTATTCATACATCCATTGTAGTTATTTCTTTCAAATACAGAGCACGAATTTGTAGCGATATCTACTTAATATTAAATAAAGTTTATTGTCTTTAAAGAGCTACGAAGAAACCAATTTTTGATAAATGCATCTTTGGTAGTATCAATGGGCCGGAGGCGAAGACTGTTCCTTTCGTTCATTTGTTTAATTTGATTATTTGTTAAAAAAGACAACTCCCGCACTAGGAATAGGAGCCTGTGTCGCGGGGGTCTTTACAAACATACATAAATGGACACAAATAACACCTAGACTCAGAACAATGATTTGTAGATTGCTTACAGTGTCCTATGTGTGGATCCAACTTACAACACTCGGCGCAGTAGGAAGCGGTGACCGCTTAAACCACTACGCCACCCGTGCCGTCATTTCTGCACAATGCATTTCTTTTATTTACAGTTTTCTGTTTTAGGATTGGTTCACTCAATCACGGATATTGTAACTAATTCTATTATATCACTGGAATAATGTAAACTCACACTGGAATGCACAAAAAACTTACCGGCTTGCCCACCCGCGTTTTTGGCTGAGTTATCGGTGCCCGTGGCTGCATTTCGTGCTGTATAAAAATAGTCTAATTAAGTATTTATTGTAAAATGTACCTATTTAATTCAACATAATATACGTTAAGAAATTCTGTAATATTTCCTGCACTTAACTTACTGTTATATTTAATCGTCTCAGCAGAGTAGTGTGTCGAATACAAATGCTACTAAGGCTTATAAATGGCTTTGATAATATAAAAGAAATGATCCAGTCAAAATCAAATGCACTGGACAGGACTCTCTCACTCAATTACTAATCTTAAATAATATGCTTACCACCTTCTATGGCTTGCCCTGCCGCGTTTTTGGATGCGGTCGCGGCGCCCGTCATTGCATTTCCTGCTGTATAAAAATATTATTATTATTTATTGTACAAATTCACTTACGTATGTACTTGATCGACTGTTATACTTATTTTAACCAGCGTAATGATTGGTTTACAATTTACATCATTTCAACACCCCTGTCAACGAAACCAGCACTATTGTGTCACTGGAATAATGAAAACTGATACAAAAATGTATTCTAAAGGCCAGCAAGCATTCCAGTTAAAAGACTGGATTGTTGGTCTAGTTTTAATTTTAGATCACCCGTTCAACCTTATTAAATTCAGTACAAACAGCATTAATTGAAAAGTTTTCAAATTTCTTTGTAGTTTCGTTTTTTAAATTCATTGTTGTTTGTATTGAGTTTCTAGGGAGAGGCCTATGTCCAGCAGTGGACTAGTATAGGCTGTTGATGATGATGATGATGATTGTATTGAGTTGGATACAAAAGCTTCTGAATGGCTGGAAGAATGTAAAAAAACCATCCAGTCCAGCAATTGACAGGGTTCTTTCTCTCAATTAGTGGTTTGGAATACAGATGTAAGGTCGGTTTAAAACCGAAATAAAGCATTTATTTCGATTTAAAACCGTTGGTGTTGATGACTACGTTTTTCTTAATTATAACTACATTTTCTTGATTTTCCGAGGTAGGGATATGACGGAGTACCTATAAACTGTAAAGATTATTATATGTGTGATGTGATTTTATTTCAGGTCCCCCAGATTGACGCCACGACTAGTAAAGCCACCAGAGGTCCCCACTCTCTGGTAGCTTGCGGCCTGTCGACGACTGCTATCGCCGCCGACGTCCTCTACGATCGGGATCGGCCCTCTCCTGATCCCTTTCATCGGTCTCTTTCGGGAGCATAACAGCTTCACAGAAAGAGACCACTGCGCCCCAGCCCTCCTCACCCGCCAGCATGGAAGCAATTTTTGCTGGCGGGGGCAGGTTCCGATTTGGTCGACCAGGACTTCGCGTTCAGACACCCACGCGGGACAGTCTTCCAGCGTGTGCTGGGCGGAGTCCCAGTCGGCTGCGCAGTGCTGGCATTGTGCCGTCTCCTCGCGTCCGATCTGATTCAGGTACTCACCGAAGCAGCCATGCCCAGTGAGCGCTTGCGTCAGTCGGTAACGCGGCCTCCCTCCTTACCTACCGAGGTTCGAGGCTAGGCAGAATGTTGCCGACAGCGCGTTGGCACGCATTCCGCGGTTGTTCCAGCCGCGTGCGCCACTGCACCAGTGCCTGTCGGTGAACGTTCCGCCGCTTTTCGAGCTCGTCCTAGTCTTCCCCGCTCTCACCCCGGCGGATCGCGCGAGTCTGGTCAAAGACCCTCGCGTCCATATCCGCCAGGATATCAAAAGGCGGGAAACGTGCCAGGACTGTTGCCGCCTCCTACAAAATGGTGCGGTATCCCCGTACGATCTGAATGACCGATACCCGCTGCGCTTGATTGAGCTTAGTTCGGCAGCTGGAGGAGGCCATATCGGGTCATGGATCGTATCACCGTACAGTACAGGCGGCGTACTTCCTCCCGCGGACTCCCTAGATTAGGCAACAGCCTCTGTAGGGAGCCCGCCACCCCGCGAACTTGGTTGATCATCCACTCGAATTGCCGTCCCGGCCCATATACGTTATGGACTGGTCGCGGATATAAACCCCGATAATGTCCTGCAAGTAGGGTTGCAACTGGTCATATACCAGTGCCTCCGTAATCACCCACCACGGGAGGGAGTTAAAGGCGTTGACTATGACAAGACTGACAGCCAACGCCAATCCCCCCGACAGACAACCTCTTCCGACAAGAGTCTGTCGGAAGCCAAACTGGTTGTCTGATAAGTTGGGGCCCACTCGCGACAGGTGCTGGTTGATATGGACGGCAATAACTTTTTCAAAGAGTTTTGCCACCTCATCCAGCAGGCATATTGGTCGGAACGCCGAGGGAGAATCTGCAGCCCAATAGCGTATTCCCTTCAGCCTGGCTTCCTTCCAGCCTGAAGGGAATACGCTATTACGAAGGCAGCTGGTAAACAGCCTCCTCATCCTATTCCCTAGGACCGCCAAAGCGCACACCCATGCTTGGCCCGGGATCCCATCAGGGCCCGGTGCGGTGTTGCGGGAGGCGAGTCGCCTCACAGCTCGGTCTAGCTCTTCCTACGTCACGGCAAAGAGCGAAGCGCTTCATACTCTCGCTGTAGACTCCTTTCTGCGTCCTTCAGCGTCGACGTGTCGGTTCTCCTAAAGAGTTCCGGCCGAGGCCGGTTTTCCTCCGTCAGACCCGTCGTCCCTAGCGTCGGTACCCTCCTGGGGTCATATGTTTTTATAAGTTGCATCCATTATAGTTTGCTCTTTTGCGTGAGCTAACAATGTATTGCTCTAGCGCATCCTCAGCTTGGGTTAGGGGTAATTTTTTATAGAGGTTTTGTTGCTCGTGACTTTCTCAACCCTCCTCCCCGTTTGAGAAGGTCCCCGATTTCTCGGCGTCTACAGATTGGGCCGATCGGTCGCCGGAGTTCGGCAGTGACTACCGCAGGTTGCTCCATGCGGAACTTCCGACGGCGATCCAGTCACCCCTTTGAGACGTTGTCCTTTGACGTAGCCCTCACACATACACACACTCTGCGCAACAGAGGGACACGTGGAGGGATATTCCTGGACTTGCGGCTTACGGCATACTGCCCATGTGGTTTTTTATAGAGGTTTTCTTCTCTTGGCCAGTCTCCTCCTTAGAGTAGGGCCCCCGCTCCCGATAAGTCGCCGTTTGTGGGTCGGGCCTTCCGGTTGCCGATGTTTGGCATTGACCGCCGTCAGTCGCTTCGCTCATTGCGAAAACTGGGTTTTTGGGTTTAAGATCTTTATTTCCTCATAAGAATTACAATAATTCACTTACGAGAAACAATATTCACAAGATAAACTTAAAAGCGTGTACAGAAACAAAATTAATTATTAATAGCTTAAAGGTAAACAACAAAAGTACGCAACAATAAAGGTAATAACTAAAAGCTAAAAGTTCTAACGAATGCTCGAATGTTGTCGACAGTACACGGACGTTGCAACTACACCGCTACTGGATGTGGCACGCACGGCTACGCACGACTTATAAAATTTATTAAGTTTTCGTTTATATCTTTAGAAATTAACCAAATACATCACGTAGTCTTTATTGTTATATAGTGTTTATAACTATGTATGTATAGGTTTTTTTATTATTATTATTACTTAATTTATGTTTTGTCAAAGATATATTATGATTTAAGCCTTTTTTTTAAAATAGTCATGCTAGTAGATTCTTTTAATAAAAGTGGCAGCGCGTTGTACATTTTAACCCCTTCGTATTCTATGCTTTTTTTACCGTAGTTAGTTCTGGGTGGACGTGTTACTAGGTAGTTAGAGTTATGTAGCTTGATTTTTTGAGATTCTTGTTTTTTTGTAAATGACAAGGTGGTGTGAATGTCTTTCTTTAATATTTTTCGTATTAGTATGCATGTATAGTATGTGTAAGTTTGTTTTATATTCATTATCCACACAAAAAACATATGAAGACACAAACGTCATATATTTTTTGTGTGGAAGTCCGGTATTTATAGTTAAATAAAAATATTATCAGTCTGTTTAGTGGCCTTTGGATAGGTTCAAGATTCGTTCTAGCCGCCGCCCCCCAGACCTCTATTAAATAATAAATGTGGGGTTTTATCAATGAATTATATATTAAGAATCGTACTTTATGGGGGAGACATTTTTTTACATTGTGGAGAGCCCCCGAGAGTGATATTAATTAAGATCTGACACTTTCTATGTGAGACTTCCAGCTCAAGGAGCTATCTAATGTTAGGCCTAAATATCTTTCTTTAGTTTTTCTATGAATTTGTTGATCGTCGATTTTAAGCTCAATATTGTCAGGAATAATTTTATTTTTTGCAGCAAATAACACATAATTAGTTTTAGTGATATTAATTGTAAGGAGGTTTGATTTGTACCAGTTATTTAACAAATTTAAGTCAGTCTTAACGTGCGGTAAAACATCATCAACTGACCGTCCAAAGGAAAAAAGACTTGTGTCATCGGCGTAAAGCGAAACATCCCCTGTAAAGCCAATTTGGGACATATTATTTATGTAGATGAGGAACAATAACGGTCCCAAAATCGAACCCTGCGGCACACCGAAATTCACAGAGCTGGAAGAACTTTGATGTTCACCTATCTTCACTATTTGCCGCCTATTGGACATGTATGATTTAAAAATGTCGAGTGCTTTGTTTTTAACTCCAATGGCTGATAATTTTTGGATTAATATATCTGGACTAATAGTATCAAAAGCTTTTTTAAGGTCAATAAAAATGCCTAGGGCAACTTGTTTTTTATCAATGTTCGTTTTAATTTTTGTTATAAGGTCTACTGTAGCCGAAAGGGTGTTGTTTGATTGTGGTCTTAATCCGTATTGCTTATGGTAGAAGAAGTTTTTCGAGTTGAGAAACGTTTCTAAGCGGTTATGAAGAATTTTCTCGTAAATTTTTGAGATGGCGGGGAGGACAGATATAGGACGGTAATTACATGGATCTACTTTGCTTCTAGATTTATAAATTAGCACTACTTTTGATATTTTCAGTTTGTCGGGAAAGATGCCTATATATAATCACATATATAGGCATCTTTGCGACGCTCCATGCGACTAATTAGCGACAAAATTTGGGCGAAAACAGACCTTCGCTAGGTGCCCTAGTTCTTGACATTCAAATGTGGCACTGTTGGCTAGACAGACCCCAGCAGGGTCCCCTATAAACGCTTATAACTTTTGAACCAGTGACCGATAATTCTGATATTTAGTGACAAACCGACAAATTAGCGACTAAATTTTTATTGTAAAATCCATGATGGTGGCCGTCCAGGGTCAGTGACACCTATTCACATTGCAGGTCCTTAAGATCATCAGAAAATCTGAAGTTGCAAATGCCCAAGCATCACGCAATTTACTGACAAGTTGTTCTCAGTGAAAGCAGTTCGATTGTGGAATAACTTACCTGAGGCACATAAGCAAAATATTTTAAAATCAAGTTACAAATCACTACTTGAAATTATATAAATTTGAGTATAAATTTATACGTGTTAGTAGTATGTATTCTGTAAATGTATGGACCTAGTAACTTTGTTTATTTTATCAATTATCATGAATATAATGAACAAGTCAACGCAGGCCGCTTTAAATTAAATTTTGCGCTTTGATGCGGGCAATTTTTCGTTGCACTGAGTGTGGTAACTGTATAATTCATGATCTTTCTACCCTTATCCCAATTTTATTTGGGGTCCTCGCAGTATGTAATCTTCTTCCATTATATTCTATCATTCGTTATCTTCATCCATCTTTTCTTTGGCCTTCCTCTTTCAACTGCCCATACCTAACAGTTTCTTGGCCACTTTTTCCTCCAATAGATATAATTAAGGCTTAATTAGTGCAAGAATTCATTTTTTTTATTGAATACCACTTCATAAGATTAAAAGTAAAGTGGCGTATTTAAGTTGCACTTTTTATTTTCTCGACACACTTTGTATACTTAACAATGTGATATTGCTTTGGTTTAGACGAAACGTGTTACATTTCCATACTTACAACTTTTACGGTTCGGTAATGGTTTTAGCAAATTAGTTATGCTACTTATGTTATATGACGGTTAAAGATAAGCGTACTTACTTAAGAATGAAAGAACGAACACAAAATTAAATAAAAAGGAACGGTCAGCAGTAGCCGAAACCGATGGGCTTGTATATAAGGTTAAATGAAGGATAAATGAATTGATAAGGCTGATATTTATTTTATATATAAAAGTATATTATTTTATACATATAAATAATAATAATGCTATTATTTTGCTTACCATCAGGTTGAGGTGGGTTTGATTCATCTGGCTTAGCTTGCTAAAATACGAAAAAGTAAAGGTTATATAACAGATACGAATTCGGGAGGTTAATAATAATATTATGAGGCAAAGTACACAGCGTTGTTTGGACCTAGACTAAACTCTAGAAGTGGCACCTTCAATCAGCATCACCCACAGGCTTTAATAGGCACTGCTATACATAGAAAGGAGGTTTTGGTCTGCTATACCACACTGGCTAGACGGGTTGATATAGGGTATGTTTCAAGTTTTCCAGTGCTGTTATTCTGCAGAGTTTGCTCCCTTACTCGGCTTTTACGACACCCACAGGATGAATAATAAAATAGGGTGATGACACACCGTATTCTGAATCTGTTACCATAAGGTGTAGAAGTCTAGAAGATACAAACACTCAGATTAATTATGTTTGTATTGGCGTAGTGACAAAGGGGAATGCCCACCAACCATAGACACTTCGGCTCTGTGTGCACACATATAAAAGCATATGGAAATGATAATATACACTTCACACATCACATCATATTTTATAGCCCACTGCTGGATATAGGCCTCTCCTTAGAAAGGAGGTTTTGGCCTACTATACCACGCTGGCCAGACGGGTTGGTATAGGGTTTGTGTCAAGTTGTGTGGGCGGCGGCTCTGACCGCCCAGAATAGGGCACGCCTCTGGCGCCCTCAGAGGGTATTGGCGACCGCCAGCAAGAGCCATACGCGGTTACCGCACCGTGTCGACGGAGGTGGCGTGCGCGTTGGCCGGAACTCCCCCGTGGGATTTGGAGGCGGAAGTGCTCGCCGAAGTTTATCGGCGAGTGGCTGACTCCCGGGCGGAGAGCGGATTTCGCCCTCCGCCCGAGGATGTGTGCGAGTGGCGCGAAGACGCTCGCCGAGCCACGATGGCTCGTTGGTAGTTCCGGCTGGAGACTCCACGCGCTGGCTTCGCCGCCGTGGAGGCTCTCCAGCCGGTCATCGCCGAGTGGGCAGGGCGGCAGCACGGGACCCTTACCTTCCGGCTGACGCAGGTGCTTTCCGGGCACGGTTGCTTCGGAAAGTACCTTTTTTTTTTTCCGTGCGGAAATCCCCTCGGATACCACCTGACGGTGGCATGTCGGACTCGAACCGACTAAAACCGCACGCCTTCGCCGGGTACTAATAGCCGGGGAACCAGGTATACCCTAGAAAGGAAGTCCCTGGTGCCCCGACATACCTCGGGTCATCTACAGACGAGTAGACGACCCCCCCCTGTGTGGGAACCCCTTGTTCCCTGTGCTCCCTGGCCTGCTTCTGCTAGGGTGACAGATGGCCTCACCTGTCACCCCCAGGCATGCGTTTATGGAGGACGGAGGTCGTTCTGCGACCTCCGGCGCCTGAGTCGCCTGCGCTGCCTGGCCCGTGCCCGGGCCTGGCGGGCCGGGAGAGTTCTAAACCTCTCCCGGTCCCGCTCCGCCGTCTCCTTCGCGATCATAACTTGCTCGCAGAAGGAGACGGCAGAGTTCCACGCACTCTCGCTCCGCACGATAGCCGCAATCAGGCTATCGAGCGAGAGAACTCCCACTCCGATGGCCGCCACGAGGTCTCGCCTCTGCTCAACCCACGACGGGCACTCTGCCAGCGTGTGGAGAGCCGTGTCCACGGTCTGGCCATCGCAGTGGTGGCACTCAGGCGTTGGCTCCTTGCGGATCAGACACAGGTGATCTCCGAAACATCCCTTCCCAGTGATCACCTGCGTCAATCCGTATGAGAGGGTCCCGTGACGCCTCTCGAGCCAATCCTCCATAACGGGTCTTACCGCCGCAATGACGGCGTGCCCATTCGGAAAGTACCTGCACTCGGTCGCTAGGAGGGAACTGAGTCCCGCCTGCCACCACTGCGACTGCAGTGAGGACTCGGCCCAGCACACGCTGGCGGTCTGCCCCGCATGGGCGACGCAGCGCCGGGCCCTCACTGCAGTCATCGGAGTGGATCTCTCGCTACCGGCCGTAGTACGCTCCATGGCCGGTAGCGACAGTTGTTTTACCGCGGTCGCAACCTTCTGCGAGGAAGTAATCTCGCAGAAGGAGGCGGCGGAGAAGGCCCGGGAGGACGACCTCCACTCGGACCCGATCCGCCGCCGGCGAACCGGGCGGCGGAGGCGCGCCTATCACCGCCTCATGCCGCCCTGAGTGTGGCCGCGGGTGGACGGGTGGGTTTCCTCTCCACCCGCATTAGTTTGGCCAGCCGCGAGGGGGCGGCGTCCGCGTGTGCCGGACGTCGCCTAAAGAGAGGTTAAAATTTTGAGACGGAGCCCGCACCAGGAGCGGGCAGGGGCTAGGAGGGGTCCGGATGTCTTAATAACAGCTGTTCCCGGATCCCTCCTATTACAGGCGCAGAGTGGCACACCGTGTGGTTTTAGTCGGTCCGAGTCCGACACACCACCCCGCCGCAAACCCCGGTGGGGTGACGGTCCGAGGGGATTTCCACACGTTAAAAAAAAAAAAAAAAAGGGTTTGTGTCAAGTTTTCGTTCTTTTTGCAGTGCTGGTATCCTGCGTTGTTTTGCGCCCTTAGTCGGCTCTTACGACACCCACGGGATGAATTGGGGTAATGATATTCCGTATTCTTAATCCGTCACTACACGGACTAATATACAACGAGCAGTAATAGTAATCGAATCTTTACCGCTGATCTACATGGATGGTCAAAGTTTTAATTGTGTACACATTTTATTGAATTGTAACGTATCAATCATATTTAATTGTAATTTTCATATTTTATATCTTTGTAAAAACATTTTGGAAAACGCTAGAACACTTAAATGCTTGTCAAAAGTTCAAAAAAAAACTGCGATAGATATTCATGATTACAATTTCTTTAGTTATTCTAAATTTGTTGCAAGTAGGTAGTGTAAGTAGTAGATATAGCGTAATATATATATATACCACAAAACGCACACGAGATAGCGTAATATATATACCACAAAAGCTTACAAATATCAAATATTTTTAATTGAAAAGAACATCATCTTAGCGCTTTTATTTTTTTCGAAAAAAAAAAGAAAACAACCTTACGCTGATAGTACCTACTGTTTAAAGGTGGCCATCTTTAGGTAGTGGATTCTATCTAATAAAAGTATATTAAATTACTTACAGCGGTTAAGAAAAGCGCACAAATTGCGAGGATGGCTACAACGCTCTTCATTATTGTAGTATTAGATACTTCAGGAAAGACACAACTCTTAAAACGTACCGAATAGCACTGATTACCGTTCTCTGAAACCGTATTATTTATACTACATTTTCCTAGCGACGTGCTGTTCACAAATATTTCAATAAACGGTGTCACATAAGTTTTAACAATTGTTGAAGGAACTTATATTGAATAACCATTACAATTTGTGTTCTTACAATTTACTTTCTTTGTTTCTGTTAAATGACGATGTTCACATCTAAGTACACATCGAATACCGTCAACTCGAACGTAAATAGGAAAGGAATAGACTAGTGAAGAAATGAAGATGGTTAAAGTTTAGACTCCACTTGTCCATCACCATAGGAGGGTCTGCTGTATTACCTGAGTACTTATGCCTTAAGTAAACTTTTTTTCTCCTATACCTAACTCCATTTAAATCCTCTATGATATTATATGACCTGTTATTTGATAATCCTGATTTGACTTGTCTCTTAAATTTCTTGACATAAGCAATTGAGCTAGTGACAGTAAATTATTTTTTGTGTATATTGAAATAAACCCATATATGGACCAGAGGTATTTTCTTTAGACATTTTAACATATTGGAATGGTGGACGACCATCAGACACTAAAGACAAAGGTATTCCATGACGAGCAAAAAATAGATTTCAACTGTATAATTTCATTTTTTGTTGTGCTATTTTTATTTAATAATGCTATTTCTATATAGTAACTTAGTGATGTTACAACAATTATTAATAAATAAACTCATTGTTATATTAACTTATGGCTTTCTTCTAATTGGCCTGTTACTAAAGCAATGAACGAGTTTATATCCGGTACTTAACTTTAAAAAACTATCACCGACTTCACTGCACCAAAATCATGATGAGTGGTGGTGTCCGTGTGGTGACGGATTAAGAATACGACACATTCATCCTGTGGGTAGCGTAAGAGCCGACTAAGGGAGCAAACTACGCAGGACAACAGAGTGCTGTTTGGGTGAAGTTTTCCTTCATTATGCAGTGATAAAGAAGGAACACTTAACACCAGGAACACCAGAGAGACTTTCCTGGATGCCAAACGCGTCGCCTCTTAAAAGTTCGCTCCCCGGGCTGTGACTTATGTATCATCGGCGTAACTAATTCTGGGGGAAAGTCAGCTCGAAGGGTCCAGTCGTACCTTATGTTCCACTGGAGGGGTCCAAGAACAGACCCCAGTGGAACACCGCACGACATAGGCCGACACCTCAGATTTTGGTTGGTGATGTCCAATGACACCGCGAACAGCACGACGCCACAGCTCACCGCCTCTACGGTTACAGCCCTCAGACGGCGCACAGCCCGACTGTGCATAGTTATAGGTATATAGTTTAGGTTTGTAATAACTATTGACCGCGTTAATTCCCGAATAACGAAATTTGCCAAGTAGGTACTCTTATCTGAGACCAGCCGCGTCACAAGTTTGTAAATAAAAGAGCAAGGTAAAATAATTTGTTTTTTTTGTCGGTATAAGCAATAGATGTTACTGATTTTTGATGAGATATTTATAAATATAACAAGAACATTCTATTTAACAAATCTAAACATTTGTTTAAACTAAGCAATAACTATATAGCGAAAGAATTTACGCCTCAAGTATATTTCTTTGTCTGTTTGTCCGAGTTTACCTCCAGGATGGCTTAGCCGATTTCACTAGGACCTTTACTAACAGATTCAGGCTTTTTACTACTAATGTATTTCAACTAAAGTTCCTGCACTGTGGTCGAAATAAGAAAAAAATTAAATCTGGATATTGAATTGAATCTCCAGGAGTTGAAGTCAAAACAGAATAAAAAACACTTTACCTTGCAAAGATTTTATGTAAGTCGTGAATGATGTTCCTTTGATTTCCGTTGTTTCTATATTGTAACTGTTGATGTAATAATTTAGCCAATATTATTTAAAATGAAATAGTATATAAATTTTGCATGTCCTTAAAAAGCCTGAAAATGTTGGTGGCCAATATTCTTTACAAACATCTTTTAAAAAAATTAGACTATTTATTATCAGAGCTCGTGACACTAATAAGCGTGTGCTAATTTTCTATTGATATGCAAAATAATTATTCACACATTTGTTAATTGTATTGTATACATTGTATTGTCAAGAAGCCTGACGTCACTCGAAGTTATTAGATTAAATGTCGACTAAGTATTTTCCATTACAGTCGTAAGATTTTTTGTTAAAGCAATTAGGTTGGCAATTCCACGGAACAACAATGTTTCATGCTTGACACTTTTTTTATTGACACCAAAAAGAGGAGTAAGCCTTAATTCTATCAATATAGAAAGACAGCAGTTAGGTTAATATTATGAGTTTTGTGATCCTAATTTTTATAAAGTTATCTATAAATACGTATACATTCTGTGTACTAAGTATCGGGAATTTGTCAATAAAACAAAAAATACAAATTATTCATCTAAATTTATTTTATCGCCTTCAAAGTAGGCCCCATCGCTTGCAATACAACATCTCCACCGCTTCACCCAGTCTTCCATACATTTTTCATAGGCTATTTGCGGTATGGCCTTTAGCTCATTCAGCGAATTTTCTTTTATGGCTTCTATCGACTCAAAACGTTTTCCTCGAAGTGGTAATTTTAACTTGGGAAATAAAAAAAAGTCAGACGGAGCCATATCAGGTGAATACGGTGCTTGGTCGAGAACTTTTGTTGAATTTTTCGCTAAAAACTCTTTCACTATAATGGCTGCGTGTGATGGTGCATTATCATGGTGCAGCATCCATGAGTTGTGTTGCCACAAATCTGGACGTTTTCGGCGGAAACTCTCACGCAAACGCTTCATGATGCCTAAATAATATTCTTTATTCACTGTTTCTCCCTCTGGAAGGAATTCGGAGTGAACCACACCACGGTAGTCAAAAAAAACTGTCAGCATCACCTTGATTTTGGAGCGTCTTTGCCGCGGTTTTTTTGGTTTCGGCTCGTTTTCGAGACGCCATTGTGAAGACTGTTGGCTTGTTTGCATGTCGTACTCATAATCGTCGCCAGTTATTATACGTTTCATAAAGGTTGGATCCGTAGAAGCTCGGGAAACCATGTCTTCAGCGACATGCTTTCGCTGCGCTTTTTGAACAAAATTAAGCTCTTTTGGAACTAGTCGAGCGGCGACGCGTTTCATGCCTAAATTGTCAATGAGAATGTTGTGGACGGACTTAAAAGATATGTTCACCTCACTAGCCAACTCTCTCAGACTCATACGTCGATTTTTGAGCACTAGCTTCTTGATTCTGTCGATGTTTTCTTTGGTCGTAGCGGTTGAAGGTCTACCAGAACGAGGCAAGTCTACTACTACTTCTCGGCCTTTTTTAAAAGCCTTATACCATTCATAAGCCCTTGTTTTCGATATACACTATTCGCCGTAGGTATTTCGCAACATTTTTAGTGATTCACCACAAGAAATATCATTCGAAACACAAAATTTAAGGCACACTCTTTGTTCAACAATATTTTCCATTGTAAAAATCGCCGAGGACTCAAAACTATCACCAACAAAAAGTGTAGTTTAAAACAAATTAAATGACAGATCCCGCTCAAATTTTGCGCGATTAATCAGTACAGTGCTACCAACATGCAGTAAAAAAATTAGAACGACCTCTTTTACGCGGGTCTTTTTATTGACATATTTACGATACTTTTTACACAGAGTTGTACGTATATAGATGTTTAAATTTAAAAATATCATTTACGAATAATGAGAATTATAAATTTATAGATAACTGGCGACCCGCCGCGGCTTCGCACGGGGCCACATATATACTGATGCGGTGTCAGTGTCAAGTTATTAATAATTTTACTATTGTGATTATACTACAGAATATCTTCATATATCTATAGCTGTTTTAATGAGATAATACATATATGTTTTCTTTAGAGGTTACTCTAGCAACTGCAGAGCTCGCCGACTGTCCTGATCCTGGTAGGGTGGTTTTGTCGAGCTCGAACCTACTAAAAATCGCACGCCGTCTCGCGTACCAGTATCCCTGGTACCCCGATAGACATCGAACCATCTAAGGCTTGTAGATGACCTCCTCCTGTATGGAAACCATGATGACAAAATATGGCTCTTCAAAATGACTTAAAAGTTATTTCTGACTGGTGCTCATTCAACAAAAGAAGCCTAAACGAGAGAAAGGATAAAGTTAAAGATCTAGGTGTGCTCCTTGATGAGCAACTGACTTTCCATCCTCACTACCTGCATAAAATAAATGGAGCCCGTAGACTTTTGAGATTTATTATAAGGTCAACAAAAGATTTTAGAAACAGCGTATTGACTCTTTTCTCTAGCCTTGTCCGAAGCGGCCTTGAATCTGATCCGCTTTCTATAAGGTTCATACAGATGCTATAGAAAGTGTGTAGAGGCGCTGTCTGTGATACGTCACCCCTTTTTTTTTTTTTTTTCCGTGCTGAAATCCCGTCGGATACCACCTGTCGGTGGCATGTCGGACATGAACCGACTAAAACCGCACTCCGTCTCGGGTACTAATAGCCGGGGAACCAGGTATACCCTAGAAAGGAAGTCCCTGGTGCCCCGTCATACCTCGGGTCATCTACAGACGAGTAGAAGACCCCCCCCCGTGTGGGAACCCCATGTTCCCTGTGCTCCCTGGAAGCGAGCGCGCTTCGTAACGCGCTCGCCGCCACCCCGGCCTGCTTCTGCTAGGGTGACAGATGGCTTGGGATGGGGTGATGGATGGCAGGGCTCACTTCCCTTCGCGGCACCGTGCGACTAACGTGTGACTTCATGTGCTAACAATTTAAATATTGTTTTCTGTTTTTTCTGCGACTGGTTTCCGGCTTGCGGGCGGCTAAAGGTTGTGTATAGTGTTTTAAAGAAAGTCAGTAAGTTTTTATTGTTTTTAAACAGTAATATAGTGCTGAATTATTTTATTACAACTATTGGTGAGTAAATTTATTTCTTTCTAAAAGTGGGTAGGAGGTATCCTTTGTTTATATTGATTTTTCTCTGCGTGTTATTTATTTTTAAACCTGTTCCTTTTGAAATTGTTGTTTGGTGTGTCTTTGTTTGGCTATGTCGGTCGTTAGCGAGTTGCCGGACCCCGGCGGTACAAGTGAATTTCTAACACCAACCGGGAAAAGGACATTTATGGAAATGTCACCTACGGGTTTCTCGCCGAAAGACAGTAGCCGTAGGCGCGTTATTAATTCGGACTTAAGTGGTAATGTTTCGTCTCCTACTGGTCGTGATAACTGTGGGGAGTACAACTACTGTGACTTAGTATCACAGGCCACTGATTATTTGGCAAAAATTAATGAATTAGTTAATGATCAGGGATCTCGGATGAATGTAGGTAATAAAACGGCGATTATGGATATTACCCAACGAATTACCGGTATCGTATCTTTGTTAGCAATAAAATCCTCTAGCAACGAAACGAAGTTAGCGAATTTTGAGCGACAAATGGAGGGTATCGCAACTCAACAAACGAGTTTAACGTACGCGGACAAACTTAAGCTTCGATTACCACCTAAATCTGCTCCGTGCCCGGTACCTACTGAAGCGCGCGTTCCTAGGCCTTGTGTCATTGCCTATCCCACTACGGAACGCTTAGCGGACTATGCGACCTCGTCAGCAACAAAACAAGCTCTCATGAAGGCTATTAAACCGAGCGATGAGGGATTTCAAATTGTAGGCGTTAAAAAAACCTCTAAGGCAGGCGTCGTGTTACGTGTAGCTAACGAACGGCAGCTTAAGAAACTGGAATCTGTGGACGCCATTAAATCAGTAGGGTTGCGCTTAGAAAAACCGAAAGGCCGTAGGCCCCGTATAATTGTAAAAGACGTGCCCGGTTCTATGGAAGATCGTGCCTTCCTAACAGCCTTTTACCGTCAGAATATCAAGGACGAATTAAAATTAAGTGAGAACGATTTTATTAAGTCAACCAAAATTGTTAGGCATCGTAAACTAGAAAATGGGCGTCAATGGATAGGCTTAGAATTAGAGGCAGCAGTTCGGAAACATCTAGCCAACACAAAAGATAAACTTTATATAGACTGGGCCACATGTAGATTCATAGACGATATAGAAGTAGTTCGTTGCTTAAATTGTCAGCAATTCGGTCATGTACAAAAGTTTTGCACCATTAAAACCCCTACTTGTGCTAATTGCGCCGCCGCACACGAAACGCGAGCTTGTCCAGATAAAGACACGCCAGATTTTAAGCCCACGTGCGCACAGTGTAAGCGGTTCAAAAAACCATCTGACCATCGATGCGGCTCACACGACTGTGCCACATACAAATTAAAACTGGAACAGCTAATATTAAATACCAATTACTGAATAGTTTAATTTAAAAAAAAAAAAAAAAAGTGATGGATAATATTTCAATAGGCCAGTTAAATCTTCATAACGATAAAATAGCTACATCAGAATTAGACCGTTTAATTTTAGAACAAAAGTTAGACATTGTCCTTATACAAGAACAATATCAGAGCGCTCGCTTGCGTCGTAATGTAGTACAGCTTGACTGCCGTTCGCAAGCTGGGATATATGTTGCAAGTTCTAATTTTACGGTAACATCTTTGCGTAATCTTATGACGTCACACTGCGCCGTTGCTGAGATCTCATCCTCTACCTGTAAGGTTTACGTAGTGAGCTGCTATTTTCAATATTCACATCCTATTGATCCTCACTTACATCACTTACGTTACGTCTTGCAGTTCCTCGTGGGACATAAAATTATCATTGGCGCTGATGTCAATGCGTCATCTTCATTATGGTATGGCAAGTTGCGTTCAACCGACACGGTTCGACGTTGTGCGGTTGAAGATTTCATTGCGGAAATGAATCTTACTATTCACAATACCCCCGATGCACCACCAACTTTTTGCAACCAAATGGGTGAGTCTTCTATTGACGTGACGCTTACGCGCGGCGACGTCTCGATATCCGGATGGCGTGTCCTCCCGGACGCATCCTGTAGTGATCACCGCTTGATCGTGTACGAATTCATACCAAGGGTTGCACGGGATCCACAAAGGGCTCCTTTTAATTTTAGATATAAAACTAAAGGTGCGAACTGGGCTTTGTTTGGTTCACTATTTGCAACTCATACCAAAGACTTCAGTCGCAGTACTTTATCAGCTGAGGAAAGCGCAGAAATACTATCAGAAACTTTCACATACTGCGCTGATGTATCTATTGGTCGCGGATCTATCACTAACACTCGTAGATGTGATTGGTGGAATGATAGATTAGCCGAACTACGTAGAAGCTACCGGAAAGCTCGTAGAAAATTAAACAATTTAAAAAAACACAACGTAACAGGAGATTTGTACAATAATGCTCTCATTGCTCTTAGAGTTGCCAGGTCCCACTACAGAGCTGCAGTGGAGAAATCGAAGGGAAATTTAATTCAGAAACTTGTCGATAGACTCGATAGAGAGGGCCCGTGGTCACCTTTGTATCACGAATTTAAGGCAAATAGATCAATCGACCTTGCATACATACAGAACATCAAAATTAATAACAGATATACCACAGGAGTAGAAGAAACAGCAGAATATCTTTTAGAATCACTCGTACCTGACGATCGGCCGGAAAACGACACTGATCATCACCGACAGATCAGGCAGTGGGCCATCGAACCACCACTGTCTCCAATGTCTGATTTACCATCTTCAGACGAATTTCTCGATATCATTAGATCCTTGCCACTAAACAAGGCTTCGGGCGGTGATAAAATATCTAACAAGATGATCAAAGAAGCTTGTAAACTTTCGGGTGACACGATTTTCACTGTCTTTAAACGTTGCATTGCTGAAGGAATATTTCCTCGTATATGGCGGTGCGGTAATATTCGTATAATACCAAAAAGTGGCGACAAGCCACCGGATGATCCTAAATCCTACCGACCAATCACATTGTTACCATCGTTAGGAAAGCTTTTAGAACGTCTTGTAGTGCCCCGGCTTCTGCCAGGTGGAGTCAAATTTCATGATAGACAATTTGGATTTACGTTGGGTAAATCGACAACTGACGCTGTTATATCGGTTAGAAAGTTTGTCACAGAGTCAAAATTTCAATACGTGCTGGCTATTTTCTTAGATATATCTGGCGCCTTCGACAACGCATGGTGGCCCATGCTGTTGCTGAAATTAAAATCACGGGGGTGCTTTAAAAATATTTATTCCCTTATCTCTTCGTACTTTTCACAAGGTACAACTAAACTAAGACTTGGTCATCATTCTGTGTCGAAGGCGCTTACAATGGGATGTCCTCAGGGATCGGTGCTAGGTCCATACTTGTGGAATATCGGCTTCGACGATTTTCTTGCGATACCAATACCATCCGGATGTACTCTGAACGCGTATGCTGATGACGGCTTATTACTGGTGGAATCTGATACTAGGGCGGGGCTTGAGAGATTAGCCAATAGATGTTTGAACTTGATATCTCAATGGGGTGAACGTAATCGCTTAACTTTTGCACCCAACAAAACCTTCCAGCTACTTTTAAAAGGTAACCTCAAATCACCGCCAAGCATTAGATTTGACAATGTTACTGTAAAAAATAAGGCCTCAATGTGTTACCTAGGATTAGTTTTAGAAAGAAACTTTTCATTTATCGAACATATTAAAATAGTTAATGAAAAGTCTAAAAAGAGTTTCTGTGCATTGACAAGGATATCAACTGCGACATGGGGTCTATCATTTAATACATTAAAGATCATATACGGAGCTACTTATTTAGGTTCTATGTGCTATGGTGCACCTGTATGGGCCGATAGGGCGACCGTAGGCGCTGTCCGTCGCAAACTGTTACAAGGCCAACGACTTGCACTGATATTCTTGTGCAAGGCATATAGGACGGTTAGCACTGAGGCTTTGCTGGTGTTGGCGGGTGTGCTTCCGGTCGATCTCGAAGTGCAGAGACGTGCAGCCATGTACTATTTAAGACAACAAAACATGGAATTCGATTTTTTGGGCGCGCGGGATCGCGGTAAAATTACAAGATTGCTTCAACAGCAGTCCGATGTCTATAATGACCTCATAGACGAATGGCAACAACGCTGGGATGAATCATCCAAGGGGCGCCATCTTTACCAATTCTTTCCATCTGTTCGCGAACGGTTGTCGAGGACATGGCTTGAGGTGGATCACTGTGTCGCTCAATTCCTTACGGGTCATGGTAACTTTAAGAGCAAGCTTTATTCATTTAAATTAGTCGAGTCACCATTGTGTCAATGCTCAACACCTAACTCTCACTATGAACAGTCTGCTCATCATATCCTCTGGGAATGTAGTCTTTGGTATAATGAACGTAATATAATGCTGAATATCTTGCAGGTGACATCTGGGGCGGTATACTATGGGGATCTTGTGTCAACTAGGGTGAATTTCCGTGCGTTTAGGCGATTCTGCCATACATATTATATAAATCAAATATAGCTCTCGTAGGACCCGTAATATTTCGTGCCCGTGGTGCTTCCCTGTTTAAAAGGGTGTATGCCCATTTTACCAGCCAATCCTCCATAACGGGTCTTACCGCCGCGATGCCGGCGTGCCCGGCGCTCGGTTGCCCGAGTCGTTCCTTCCACTCCCCTATGATGATCGCCGCCTCAAAGGAGATCGTGCGGTACCCCCTTATGATCCTGATGGCCAGCACTCGCTGCGGTCGTCGCAGTATCGCGACGTTGCTGGCCTTCAGGGCCCTCGCCCATACTGGGCACCCGTAAAGGGCCATGGACCGCACAACCCCCGAGTAGAGTCTCCTGCAGGAGTCATCGGGTCCCTTCATGTTGGGCAGGATACGTCACCCCTAAATTCAACTATGGTTGATCACTGTAGGAATATAGTGGTGATATAGTGGGATATATAGTGGTGATTTCGCTGCAAGCCCACCTGAGAAGGTATGATCTCCTTTGCCTTCACAAAATTATTCACTCCACCATCGATGCGCCTGGTCTGCTATCTGCGGTCTCTATTAACACCAGACACAGGTTTACAAGGTTCCAACGTATTTTTGATACAAATTTACATAAGTAACACCTCTTTCTTTAACCCTATCGAAAAGATGTGTCGCACTGAATCGGATTGGAGACGTGGATCTATTTAATGGTAGATTCTCACAGGACAAGAGGGTCATAAAACATGATATGTGTTTATTATATGATAAGAAATGCTCAATATTCGTAGTAAGTATTTCTTCTACTTTTCTTTAATAATATAGTTTTAATTTTACGTATGCTGTAGATACATGAACTTAAGTAGCGTTTTTGTTAATTAAGCGTTGCAAGTATTTTGCCACATGCTAGCAGCGTGGATCATACGTAACAAATTACACCCTGCCCATGGGAAATCAACTCGAAGGGCGCAGTCGTACCCCATGTTCCACAGTAGCGGTCCAAGAACAGGCCCCTGTGGAACACCGCAGGACATGGGGCGACACCTCAGATTACCATCTCGGTACACGATGCTACGCTCCTATAAATAGTCTGCTACTAGCCGCCTCAGGTACTTTGCTACCCCATGATAGTGGAGTGCTTCCCGGATGCAGCTGAATGGCAGACTGTTGAATGCTTTGACGATGTCCAATGACACCGTCAACAGCACGCTGCCACAGCTTACCGCCTCTTCGGTCACGGCCCTCAGGCGCAGCACAGCGTCGATCGTCGTAGCCCGAATTTGAAAACCGAATTGGGCTTTCGACAGATCGGGGCCCACCTCGTAGAGATGGCGGACGATGCGGGCAGAGAGTACCCCCTCAAACGATATATCCGCCTCGTATAGCAACACGATGGGCCTGTAGGCCGCGACCGAATCAGCAGGCCGAACCGGCTTCCTTAATTGGACAAGCTTCCCGCTCTTCCAGCACGTTGGGAAACGCTCGGTCGCCAAGCTAGCGTCAAACGTCTCCCTGAGGTGGTCTGACATGTGGTCGAGAGCTCGGGCCAGCACATGGGCAGGTATCCCGTTCGGGCTCAGGGGCAGTGTTCTTGGAGCGGATCCATAGAACAGCCGCCCTGACATCCGAATCCGCAAAAGGCGGAAAACCATCCTGATTCTCCCCGTCGCTTCTGACCAAGGAAGCCATCGACGGAGGTGTGTGCTCCGCCCGCTGCGAGAAAAGTCCCTCAACTACTGTCTGCAGGAAGCTGGGCTTGAGAGTCTCCGTAAGAGGGGAAGGGGGGCCTGTCGGAGCTTTTGTTGCGCCGCGTGATAGGGACGACCCCAGAGGTCACGGTCGAGACCCTTCAGCATCTCCTTTCTCTTTATTTCTTTGGCGCGGCTAATGGCAGAGTTTTCCACGCCTATCGGTATTCCTCACGAAGCCGGTCCTCCTCACCACTTCCGCAGTGATGCTACCGACTCCGCGTGTAGGACCTCCGAGCATGTGTACATTCCGTACGAAGGTCCGCCAGCTCCTGGGACCACCAGTAGACCTTCTTCCTTGGAGGCCCACTACCTCAAACTCAAACTCTCTTTACTTCATTTTTTTTTTTAAATTATTCGAAATCGTCTTTTATGTAGACTCTAAAGTCATAGATCAATACACACAAAAGCAACAATCTCTGTTTTGTCAAATAGTAAACAAATAAATCTAACAAAAATCAAACCCATACAAAATTTATGATATGCCTATGCCGATATACAATCGCCCGTTTCCAAGGGGTTGAGCCTTATGAGAAGAAAGGGCAAACAAACTCATGACCACTCTTTTGCAATTCACAGATAGATACAATGGCTTTATTAAATATACCACAACATTGTTTTGATGTGTGCCAGATGTCCGTTATTAAGGACTAAAAGGTAAAAAGACAATGAAGAGAAAAAAAGATTAAGAAAAAAAATCGAATAAAAGAGAAAATTCAGTGAAACATAAAGAAAAGAAAAAATAATAACAATAAAAAACACACTAGCCCACACCACATTTTTACTCAAGAAAGAAATGGCCTGCGCTAATTAATCCCAAGCATTTTTGTCTTCTATATAATCCACAATTGAGTAGTAGGCGCTCTGGCACAAGCCTCGTTTTATTGCGGATTTAAATTTGTTAATACTTAAGTCTTGAATATTATTTGGGATTTTATTATAAAATCGGACACATTGACCTCGAAAAGACTTGTTTATCTTTTGGAGCCTAAAGGCGGGTACTACCAGTTTATTTCTATTTTTGGTATTTATAGAATGTACATCACTTTTTTCAAAAAGCTACCTTTGTTTTTATGAACATATATTACATTTTTATAAATATATTGACTTGCCACTGTCATTATGTTTATTTCTTTAAATTTCTGCCTCAATGAACAACGATTGCCTAAATTATAAAGTGCTGGAATCGCTCTCTTTTGCAGCACAAAAATACAATTTGGATGGGGAGGAACATAATAGGGTTCCGCGGCTACGGCCACACCGATCGATCACTGCGCCATGGTTTGCAGAAAGAGATCCTGCGCATCCTGTTTCACGTTCGTCTGGAAAAGGAGGTTGGAGACTTGGTTCATTACTAGCCCGTCTCTACAACCTCCCCGAAATTGTGCAAACTGAGCACTGAGCTCAGCCACCTGCCTCGTCAGGCGGTCGTTAACGACGACGAGACACGTCTCCAATAAGGGTCTTCACGACCCCAGCAATAGCGCAAGAGGAGCCCTTAAGAGCCCTCACAAAAGAACCTTTAAACTTGGTGACTACCTTGTGGATGATAGCCACCGCCGCTCTAGCTCTCACCTGCATGGCCGATGGTGTTTGGGGGACAGAATACCCTACCATGGGCTCCTTAACTTTTAACAGGAGATCAGCGATCACCTCTTCCGCTACGTTTTCGCCGTACGCCCTGACTCGTCTATATGGGTCCGAGACCGGCGTTCGTGACCTCACTCGACGGATGCTTGCAGTGGCAGTGACGCGTTCTCATCCCTGGAGCGTCCGCGCTTCCGGCTGTCGCATAGATCCATTTCCAGTGTGTCCGTCTGAGTGCTGGAGTTTTCATTATTGATAGACTGCATAAATGATCCCACGAGTGGGGGAGAAATGAAGTTCAACCCGGGCAGAGATCCCCCAATACCCGGGCAAGCGTAGATTTATACCCAACCGAGGGGTCCGCAGGTGCCCCGGCTGGGAGTGCGCTTGCGACTGAACTACCCATCAGCCATGTATCCCTTGGCCACGCACTAGAACACGGGATTCGGAGTAATTTTTTTAAAGAGGTTTTCTCCCTCGCTGTCCGGGTGGCCAACGCCGGCAAGGAGACAGTCCCCATATCCTGCTCGGGCTCACCGAGCCCGTCGTCGTTCCTTCACTTTGGACAGTGGAGAAACTATCGGTGACCCAAGAAGGGCCCCACCGAGTATCCTTCTTAGTCTGGAGTCTCCCTCTGAGTCAATCCGTGCCACATGTGTGACTCTACCGGCATAGCCTCAGAGATCACTGACTCGCGCAAGCCACCCCACGCCGACAACGTAAGTATACAGTTGGGAGGCAAGCTCTCAGCTTGACTCCACCAAGTCGAAATCTTTATTTCTATGTAGGTGAAACTTAACGTATAAACTTTTCGTCAGGCATTTCAAGTCAAACTTTGATGATTTTTATAATGAAAAAACTGCTAAAAGACATAAATGGAAATGGGCGTTCTACTCTTTTATTTTAAATAATAATCATTGTAAAATGTTGCATTACACTGAGTAACTAAATCTACAAAATGGCAAGTGCATTTTGAACATCTTTTAGAATAAAAAATATTACAAAGAATCCTGTTATGTACCTATTCCTCAAAAACTTCTTCTTTCTCAAACTAAAAATAAATAGATGTTTTTGTGATATTATTTTCATTAATACCTTTAATGATGATGAATTGTCCCAGGGTAGAAACTAACTATCGTTAATCAATTTCATTAATTTACTCGAGAGTATTATGGATATTTATTCAATAAGTGCTAAATAATTGTCTAAGGTGCTATTTGACTTCATGTCATGTTTTTTTTATTCTTTAAATTATATTATTTTACATTTCATATGTATTTCTATTGACTGTTGTTTTAAAAAGCTTTTTTTATAAAAAGTTGGCTTTAATGGTGTTTCCGTGTTCAACCTGCTCATGAAGATTCAAGAGCCGCAAAGCTCACGCCGGTAATGTAAAAATCAGAGTTAATTTCACCAAGCCTGGGATGATGGCCTGGGAAGATGGCCTTATTCTGTCACCTTAGAAGAAACAGGCTTGGCTGGAGGTGCGACGCATTCCGGAGGTAACGCTAAGAAATTAAGGGCACGTGAAGTTTGTTTGTTGTCTTTTTCCTAAAAATAAGCCTATCTTCTACCTATTTTCTAAATATATTTGGGGTTGATGCAATGGATTTTCTTCTCCCATTCTTCTTGATCACTCCACATCCTCTTTCACACACTCCTTCATTTTATTGCTAGATGGTTATGGCTTTTTTGTTTATGGCCTTTCTAGATGGATAGTGGCCTGAGCGCAGCGAACTTAATACGGTTAATAATCCAGGGCATCCTAGCAGGCTGAAGTTGAATGGTTTTATACCAAATGCCCTTTTCCCTACTTCTCTCATCAAAATATTGTTTGTAATGTCTATTATATAGCTTTTTAATGTTGCTTAATTATTCATAGTAAGATATTTTAATCGCGAAATTTATTACGTCAGTACACGCTAGCTTAGCCAACGAATCAGCCTGCTCGTTACCCCGAAGCCCAATAGGAGAACGAACCCATTTCATACCCAAAGTTTTCCCAGATGAAGTGAATTCATGAATTTGCTTTAGCACCACATAAGCTATCGCAATATGCTGCAAAGTACTTTAACTATCAGTTAAGATAACTATTCGGTCACTATTTAGCGAAACAGCTTCGCTCATAGCCTTTAAGATTGCAATTAGTTCCAGTGTCATAATGGATACACAACAGTCAATTTTATACATAGCTGTTCCATAACATGCATGAAAATAAACAGCCCCGTATTCAGCATCAGTGAGTGAATACGGGGCTGTTTACTACTGTTGTTACTCACTACAGCTTTCTCAGGTCTGGTCAGGCAATAACAGCAGATGTTTACTATGCCACTTAAATATTTAGAAGAAAATATTAAAAATATCTTCTAAGTGGCTTACCTCTAATTATTTTTTTAGCGTCACTAATTTACGTTTGTTGCTTCCTTGGTGTTGTTCACATCTGTTACTTAAAGCAACTTACTTTATTAGTAACATATATTTACAACACCTGCAATAGTACTAAAGATATTATAGATATACAATTATATATACACAGATGTTATATTTACAATACCTATAAGAGTAAGTTTAAAAAAGTGCATGAATTTGATAAACATGTTATTGATATATTGTGTCTAATCAATAGTCTCATCTATGACTTTTTGATATGGAAAACAAGTAACTATTATTACCTCTTTGATTCATAAACTATTGAATATTCGCTTAACCTGAAGTCAATTTGGCTAATTTATGTAATTTACAATATAATTTTGTAAAGCTTGGGTATCGGGTATCTTTGAAAACAAAGTGTGTTTAGCTGCTTTTCACGAGTAACAGCAAAATTAAGCAACGCTACGCTGATGGTACTGCCTAATGGGGGATAAACGATATTACGATCATAAATTAAGGAATGAAAAAAGAAGCTTATTGTAATTTATAATCATAAGCTTAGTAAAAAAAATTGAAGTTATCGTTCCCATGTCCCTGAACATGGCCGTCTAATGGATTTTAATACCGTGCGATAAAAATAATCACTTACTGGTAATTTAGGTCAGTTAAATTTCTCATATATATTTATAAAAAACACTATCAAATTGCAATTATAAAATCATGATCTGAAGTCAAAAGGTACCATAAGTAATTATTTAGTAATTATAGGGAAATATTCTCAAGACTAGAGTAAAATTAATGAAATTGATTCAAGAGCGTCTACCGTGGGACAGTTACATCATTATAATTGCCGTAAAAGGTATACATATATGAGTAAAAGTAATTACTGCCCATTAGTCTACACCATCGCTTTGTACGTCCACTATCAAAAATGGTTTATACCGAGAAAGATCAACTAATGGAGGAGTATGTCAAAGGATTCTTAACAATATTTCGAATTTTAGAAGCGAGTGGGTTTTGTAGATTTATTATAAGGAATGGCAAAATCGTAACAAGAAACTGGTATTCAGTGTTTTACAACATATTTATCGTAATTACTGCTGATGTATGTGCCACTGCAATGGTGTGGAATTCAAACCGCAGTGATGAAGATTTAACCACAGCTGAATTGATCACAATAATACTATTCTCGATATTTGCAAATTTATTGCTATTTCATATAACTTTCATTGATAGATACATCGGTCCTGATTCGATACTAAATAGTATAGAAATTGATTGCTTCCTTGGAGCTAAGGAAACAGAGTTTATGCGAAATTTAGAAATCAAAAGTTTTAAAACTTTAATTGTCTTAATAACTTTTGTTCAAGTAGGCGTTGTGTGTTATATTTATTATTTATTCCAGGTATCTCTTTTAATCCATTTTCTTGGATCTTCATATTTCTTTTGGATATTCTTCTGTTACTATGACTTTTGTTTCTGTTTGTATTCTTTTTTGTTCTTAACCTTTAGAGCTCGGTACATAAACTTGGCTTTGTTAAAAGTCAATAATATGAATATGGAGTACATTCCTAAACAATCTCTTTTGTATAAATTGTTTTGGCGCAATAAGTACGATGATTGTGTTACCTTCCACAATCGAGCTGAAAGTAAAAAAATTGTTGTTGCATTTAAGATGTTGTTCAATCAATTACGGTATTTAGAGCGTTGTTATGAATATCCTGTAAGTATTTCTTCACATTTCTTTTTCTTGATAACTGATGTGAATAAACAGAGTAAATTAAGCTATAACTACACTATTGAGACTATTTTCCCTATGACGACAGCAATGAAACTCCAAAGATTATACTTTCACTGAGAACCTAATATTTATTATTGTTTAGGGTACTGAGTTTTAGCACCCAAATTAATTAACAAAGAACAATGGAAAACAACGTAATAATGCCTATTGTGTACAATAGGCAATATTACACATTTTAATAGATTTAAATCCTCATTTTCAGGTTTCTAGTGGTTTATTTACTTCTATCAGTGGTACATTTGTAACTGTCCAAACTTTTATTTTGTACCTTCAAGATTCGGTAAGTAAGTGTAATTTGGTATGTATTAAACTGTTGTTGTTAAAACAAAGTATTAGCGAAGCTTCAGGCATAAGCTAGTTATTATGTAATAATGACCCCACTAGGAGGTCCGATGACCTGGGGAAGATCGCAGGAAGTCATTGGAGGCGGGCAGCAAACGACCGCCTGTTGTGGCAAAAATTTTGGGGGAGTCATATGTCCAGCAGTGGCCGTTTTTAGCTGAGATGATCATGTTGATTATGATGTGTTAGTAAAATACCTATTTTTTAGCGTTCCATGGATTGGCCGTGAGGGTGCCGGGTCCATCGCGTGATAGATAAGGGCATCACGTGCGACTTCGACAGCGCCTGGGAATTGCGACCCAGGAATAGGTTTAGGGAGTACTCCTTGTGATGCTTCAGAGCTCACCTCCATTGACTGTTCTGTTTCTCCCGCTCTACCTGACCATATTTGATACGATGCCGCTTTGCATATTTGTTCAAGAAAAGAGCTTATTGAAGCTCTTGGCAATCCAAGGTCTTTAAGCAGGTTATAGGAGGATTTAGCTGTTGTGTTTTGATGTGTTGATTGTTATACCCCTTGCACCCACTTCCACGGCATACAACGCAACGAAATAACCATTTTTAGTTATTTAGTTGGTTCAGTCAAAGTACTTGTTTCTGTTTAAAGCGTGGTCTTTAGGAGTGTTCATTTCCCATGGCACCGTGAGTTCTACTAGTACTACACGCTTAATCGACATTGCATTAAGAAGTTTGTCTGGTCTGGACACCGAGGCACAGAAATCCTCCTCCTCCTGTAATGATTTTCATACGTGTCCACTAATAAAGTCCAGTCACTGGCGGTATTCATAATTGAGTACGGCTTTTGTGAAGTCTTTTTTGTTGAGCCTTCCTTTACACACTCGCTTTTAGTTCTTATGTTTATTGTTATTCCTTTTTTCGCTCTCATTTGTAATATCCTATCATGGCGACGTGAATAGTGACTACGGTCTTATAGCGCAACCTTTCAGGTATTTAACTATAAAAGTGTGCGCCAAAAACTAACTAAAGCTAACTAGACTAATCGTATAAAAGTGTGCGCCATTTCAAAATTGTTGAGATACAAAATTCTCCTATAGTTAACCATTCATTCTGCATGTCGCGTTTTCGTCTTGTTATAAGAAATGGTTGATTTGGTTATCTCTTTGTCGGTCTGTCTTCTAGCGTTTTCCAATCCAACTCTACCGGACTGCGTACCCACCATAAATTTCTTGTGGAAATGGAGTCGCGACGAGCGAGCGAGCTCTGATGAATTGTTGTCTAACGACAATCTAACGATTTCGTCCTGTGATTTTAGCAAGACATGCATTTTGGTAACTCTTAGATGTTTGTAGATTTCCGAAGGTTTTTTTAATTACATTTTAAACTTATTCGAGGCCCTGTACAACGTTGATGAGTCTGTAGATGGTTTTATCCAAGCCACGACTTCAATGTCTTAGCGTTCTTAAGTGGTTTTGGTTTATATCGTGTACCAGAAACTGCCAGTTGAGAAATTGAAATTATTGTTTGATATAAACTGTACTATTTTAAATTGAAGACAGGAGAAAATATTTTAGAAATTCTACTGGTAAGGGATATCGGTCTAGTGCCCCTGAGATCTGTAATAGATCTATTACTCCACTTTTCTTAGGAATGAAGACAAAATTAACTTTTCCAAAGGTTGGTATTTCTTTGCTCGATCAGATGTTGCAGAATATACTAAGAAGGTGTTTACGCCCTGATGGACATTTTTTATACTACACATGGTAAACCGTAAGGCCCTGAAGCTGATTTTGATTTTTTCTTCCTAAATTGGGTATCTATTTCTTCTAAGGTTGGCGGGTTACTATCACATTTGAAACGAGGGCTCGTGGGGTTTTGTGTTTGGTTTATGAAAGGTCTTCTAATGTGTTTGCGCCACGTACATAGTTTTATAGTGTTCGTAGATTTAATCGGCCGTTAGATGAAGTTGTCCGCGCTTCTCTTTAAAGATATTTCTAGAATATTGGTAAGATTTTATGTCAAGCTCCACTTCATGTTTTGCCCTGTTTAAGTTGTCAAAGTAGTTTGCAATTTGTACTGATACTCCTTGAATTAGCTTTAGTATTGATCTTGAAGCCCTGGCCAGTTGGTAGCTCATGTGGATATTGCCCATAGCTTTGGCATTCGATCGAGACTGCTAAGCCGAAAGTCTCGTTTTGGATTCCCCCTCATGACAAATACTGTGTGATGAGCATGATCATTTTGCTGTATATATGAGTGTACTTTAGTAGAATAGTAGCAATAGAATGTTTATCACCAGTCTGGTTATCATAGCACAGGCCACCTAGTTTTGGAATCAGGCGGCCGTATCTACGATGTGTAGAAATATTATAATAAAAAAATATTTTCAGTCAAAGGTGAAGAGAACTGCCGGCATAGCATCTTGGGCTATCGCTACCTGGGCCTTTATAGTCATATTTAGTTTATTTCTTGACATGTTTCAAAAGCAGATAGAACAAACTAAACTTATTTGTGCTTATGTACAGCTAAAGCCTTCAACTCCTGGTAAGTAGTTCATTTCTTTCTGTATATTACTTATTTTTCAACTAGCAAAAGGCTAAAGTTGGTTTAATATTTATTTATTTAACTAATCACTTTAAATACTTGTTAATTCCCTGATATGTCGTATATATTCTTCATACGAATAAATATTTTCCATACTGTCAAGGTGCTGATATATTAAAATGCCGATAAAGTGAAAGGTAGCAACAATCCACTTCAGTTCTTAACTTCAGCTCAGGCTAAGCCACGGTTTGATTTCCTAACCAGAACTGCTACCCAGAACACCATTTCTGTTATAAGAATTCATTCTCTCATATCTGTTATTCTCCTTCAGCAAAAATAAAATTCAACATTTAATAATTTTTAAATAACGAAAGTGAATACAAATCATTTCAGCCTTTTATTTTACGAACGCAAATACTTAAATAAAATAACCTCCATTTTGGGATTAGCCCCAGTAGATATTTTTTTTGTTATTATAAATGTGATTATATTTTTGATTTCAGTTGAATTGTTGAAGCTAACTAAAGATATCCTCGCGACATTTGAAGTCAGGGATGCTCGAATTTCGCTTTACAACGTATTCTTCTTCAACACTGGATTTGTCTTTAAGTTAGCAGCCTCGACCTTCGTGTACATCACCGTGCAATTACAAGTGGCTCTCTCATATTTTGACGACGAAAATAAAGTAGATAATATCACAGAATCATCATCCTTCAATCTAGACCGTAATAGGATTAAAGAATTTCTTTTTTTATATTAAAAACGAGACATTTTAATTGTATGCTATGTGTGTTATCTAAACTACATAAAATAAGGTTATTAAATTAGAAATATTATGGTTAAAAAATATCATTTCCAAAGCTTTACGAAAAGATCGTATTCCCAGGTATATTCAAGATCGAAAGGTCCATGGGCTGCGGTATACGAGTATAGTTACTTTCCATCGGGTGACACGTCTGCTCCTTTGCCCCCACATCTTAAAATAATTATTTGCTTTAGTATTACATGTATGTATTCGGTATGTTGCTATTCCTACCTTCCTAGTTGGGCACTTTTGCCGGAGTTGTCGTAGCTTTCGGAGCTGCTGCACGTCTTGCGATATCCCTCCATTTTTGTCGGTTTTCTACATTGCGAGCACATGGTACTGCAGTCAATAAGTTACAAATATTATTCTATAAATATGCCAGTGTCTCGGTCAATATTGGTAATCAGTATTTGTAACTTTTTTTACTGAAGCAACTTTTCGATGTTTTATAAAATCTCATATTGTGTAAACTATTAAAGCAAACCAACGTGTTTATAGCTTAGTTAGTTATTTTGATTTACCAATCTTTAACAGGTAACGTAGAAATGCCAACTGAACTTGACATAAAGTGACTTGATACATTATTTTGTATGCCATTAGTCTATCTTATCGATTTTGCCGTGTGAAACGATCAATTGTATTATCAACTGAGATTGAAATTATATATGAAAACTATAAATACAGACTACGAATTTCTGAGGGTACTCGATATTCATGGCAAAATAAATCAAGTAACATTTGAGCGTTCCCATAGTACTTTAGTCTAGTGAAAGAAATTAGTGTTATAATGGTTTTGGAATGCACTAGATTGTGACGAGAATAATTAGGCTGAATAATTGGTCTGGAGTAATGCGAAAATAAATTACACTGTTTACCTTTTGAAGCTTGTTCAATCACCTCTTTGACTACGTTCGCAGCGCCCGACGCTGGATTTCATGCTTGATTATACCCAGAGTTAGATGCTGTATTTAAAATAAAATAAAATAAAAACATTTAAATGATAAAAAGGACATTTTGTGTAAGTATTAACACTTCAAACATCTCGGACATCTCACAAGCAACGCCATCTACCTTCAAACTAAGCGAAGCTACTATGAAAGCTAGATTGATTAATAGATTACTTCTATAAGTTTTTTAGTAGTATTAGTAATAGTAGCGAGAGTGCGTGGGACTCCGCCGTCTCCTTCTGCAAGCAGGTTATGCTTGCGAAGGAGATGATGGAGCGGGACCGGAAGAGGTTTAGAACTCTCCCGGCCCGCCAGGCCTGGGCACGGGCCAGGTACCGAAGACGACTCAGGCGCCGAAGGTCGCAGAACGACTTCCGTCCTCCATAAGCGTAGGTTTTGGGATGACACACGAGGCCATCTGTCACCCTAGCAGAAGCAGGTCGGGGTGGCTGTGAGATGTGCTGCAGAGCGCGCTCCCTTTCGGGAGCACAAAGGGAACATGGGTGTTCCCACACAGGAGAGGGTAATCAACCCGCCGTAGTTGGGCCAAGGTACGTCGGGGCACCAGGGATTTCCGTTCTAGGGTACAACCGGTTCCCTGGCTACTGGTGGCAAGAGGCACGCGAACGATATGTCCACGATCGAACTACCCCTCGCCGTCATGAACGTGGCCACGGCCCCCCGGCTTAGGAGACCTGGTCCAAATCTTTCAGCCCAGTTCTCCAACGCCCTACCCCTCGGATTCGTGCGCAGGGAACCCCAGGTCCGACCAGGCGTTGAAGTCCCCTAGCACAAGAACCGGGTGGGGGCGACAGACCTCGACGAAAGCTGAGTGAGCCATTGCTGGAGTACTCAGTTATGTCTCGGTTCGGCGTGAAATAAGCGGCCAAGACCGCCTGGTATCGGTTTTTTCGTCAGCAAGGACAGTATAATATTTGGCTTCTTTGACATTGTCGAGTACCCTTTTTATAATGACAGAATAGCAAACAATGAATCAGCTGATTTTAGTTGTCTTTCTCAAATACGTAGGCGCTGTCTCTAAATGTTTTTGGCGAGCTGCACGATGAGTCAATGTGAAATTTCAAAAGTGCAAAAAAATTTCCTTGACCGATTTCATCACGATCAGTCAATGTACCATCATCTCGGTAGCCTCTTCACTCAGTACTCCAATACTTATTAAGGATTAGCTGTACCCTGCTACACTTGCTGTGTCACGTTGAGGGTGCATTGATGACAAATGAGGAACAAAACTGACACAAAAAATACCTTAAAATAATATTTGAAACGTGATGTATATCGTATCACAATTTAAACTCAATCGGTGTAGAACTTTTTGAGTTTTTGAGCGTACACAAACCAACTTAACATTTATATATATAAATAGATAGAGATAATTAAGAGTTATAGATAATTAATGAAGAAAAATGTATTTCAGGTAGTGTAAAACATGCTCAAAAAATAATATCCCTATTATCGAATTTAATTTAAGATTTGACATGGGAGGACTCAGGTGCTTTTGGCAGGAGGGTGCTAAGGGGCTTAAGCCCTGGATCGGCCAATGCAGCTGGCTGTCACAAGTGAGTTGTCGTTGCTGTCAACCTTATCATGTCGACATTGGCACAGTTTGCCATGTACAAAAAAAAACCTTATCAATAAGTCTTAAACACAATCCTATAATCTTTGTAAATCTTAATATTTACAACATCTTTGCCATTAATAAACGTTGACAGTTGTTTTTGTTTTATCATACAAAAATACGTGGAAGGTTCGCACCTAGTATTAAAAAATACTTTTCGACCTGTTTTCATACCTACCAAATATACTCACCGTCACCTAATGGAAAGCGACTACCGCCACCAATGAATGCTAGAAACTCAGGAGTCACAAGTCTTTTCTTAAAGGTTTGAAGATCGTATCAGACCGTACCGTACCGCAGGCGATAACAGATTGGTTGTGCGAGGCAAAAAGTGTCTTTAAAACCGCACAGTGATGGAGTGGTTCGGATGAAAATTTCGCCGTGTATATTTTCCATTGGAAAAATTGTTTATTGAGAAATAAATTACATCATGTAACGATCCGCCAAACGTGGAGAAGTACGATTTCTATTAGGCGGTTGAATTTTTTACTTGTGTAAATACAATTAAATTGTAACCACTTATTGATTCATTTAACCTTTTATTAATGAATTGTTTAATGATTAATGAAAGAATAATCTAAAAGATACACCCATGAAGTGAATATAGTCGAGTAGGTAATACGAGTATTGTTGCCCGATAAGTGCCTATTTGAAAATATAGAGTGAAATCGCACATTGAAACATTGCTATTTAAGTTCGAGAAAGCATTTGTCTTGACATTATTATGTACAAGTTATTTAAAATTATCATAATAAATCTGTTATAGTATTTAAAATTTCCGTCCTAAGGACTCGGGTCATTTATGTGAAAGCTAAAATAATCTGATCAGTAATAGTTGTAACTCTTACGTGTTGGTACAGTCAGCAATGAGTGCCTGTAAACATTTTACTCACAAAGCAATTTAGGGTCAAAACTCCTCATAAAATTCTGAAACAGGACGGAACTATTCTGAAAGAAAACGGAAATTGTTCATGCTGACTTGTTGAGATTTTAACTTTTTGAACAATTTTTGCGTAGTTTAATTAAAAAACCCGATTCCCAACACCCACTGGTAATAAAATATATTTTCTGGTTTTGTGTGTAAGCTAAAATAAGGCTACTAGTGCTAACTACGGACGGATTAAGAATACGGAGTGTAACCACCCCTATTGGTGGTGTGGATACGGTTAGAGCCGACTAAGGGAGCAAACTACGCAGGAGAGCAGTGCTGAAAACAAACGAAGGAAAATTTGGAACAAACCCTATACAACCCGTCTGGCCAGCGTGGTACAATGGGCCATAACCTTCTTTCTAAGGAGAGGTCTATGACCAGCAATGGACTTTTAAGGACTGTTGATGATGATGACTGATTGTGAAGCGTTTGCGGCTTATTAATTTAGTTAAAGTAATATTTTAGGTTAATTGTTATTTCGGTTTAGCCTGTTTCTCTATAGCAAAATATTTGCAGCTGCTAAGCTTTAAAAATTGTTGTTTTCATATTTAAGTGATGTTAGTAGAAATATTTGTAATAGGTAGTTGCAATAGACACTGATTGGATTGTTTGAAGTAATTTGATTATTAAATAACTTATTTAAAAGGTTTATAAGGTTTATATTACTCAAATTATTGTGTAGTGTTCTGAATAAAGCTAGCGCCGATATGTACCTACTATTAAAAATATATTTTTTCTTTCCTGTACCAATTAAGATATAATACCTACCTATTTCAAACCCCTATAACATTATTTAAGTGAATTCCAAATCATCGTTTCTATTGTACCTAAAATGTGATGTTGTGTTATTCGATTTACAAGCTTTAAATTACAAACATAAACAGCTAGGCCACCTATTCTGCCTGGTGGGAGAATCCTCTCTTTTGGGAGGATTGGGACGAACATGACACCGGTTCCTCCACATACTTAATATTTCTGAATCAGGGATGTTAGACGTACCAATTTCTTGGTATAAATACCATTTTTCAGGGTTCTGTACCATGTGCCAACTAAATATTGTGTTGGTACGCAATAATACCAACTTTCTACACTGATCATCCATAAAAAAACGTGTGCGTCTCAGGACGCCCGATAGATGTGTAAACTTAAACGAATATTACTTAAATTATATGTGAAGTAACTGTCCGAAAAATGGCTAGCACTGTTCGTTAGAGTGAGAGAGGAGGAGCCTGCCTACCGCTGCCGTATGCGTGAGAGAAAGGGAAGCCAGACAGACTGGTGCTGCAACGCGTTACGTAACAAAGGGGTTTCCCTCCCATAAGAAGTTATCATTTCTTTTTTGACTTCATTAGACTAAGTAATTCTTAATTTGATCAAGAGTGAGTGATAAGACAGGCGGTTGTTATACCGAAATATATATAATATCTACACAAATAATACTGCATTGGTGTACATTAAAGAGATTAATAAATATATAAGTTCTTGCTGTACGTCATAGTTACAACATTGATTATTGTAAAAAATTACTGTTCATAACGATATTTACTTTTGACCCACTGAGTAACTTACTACAGATTAACTTTATAAATCGAGTGAATTGTCGATGGATGACGGGAATAATTTTGTCAGAAAATAATATAAAAAATGTTCTCACGGTTGTTTTTTTTTTAAATCATGTATAGACATTTATAAGATATAATAATAAAAACGTCAACGAATCATCATCATCATCATCAACAGCCTTTAACAGTCCACTGCTGGACATAGGCCTCTCCTTAAAAAGGAGGTTTTGGCCTACTATACCACGCTGGCCAGACGGGTTGGTATAGGGTTTGTGTCAAGTTTTCCTTCTCTCTGCAGTGCTGTTGTCCTGCGTATTTCGCTCCCTTAGTCGCCTCTTACGACACCCACGGGATGAATAGGGGTGGTGACACTCTGTATTCTTAATCCGTCACCACACGGACAGTTATTAGTTACAATGTTAATCATAACTATTATTCTCAATGTTTTATCAGGTATGAATTTTATTTTCAAATAATCAAGAATTTTTTCGGTACTTTAAAATTTCATTTAAAAGAACATGCAAAATAAACGATTTATTATTATTATTAATATAACGTTATTGTGAGTGTACAATATTTTTTTTCAAATACCAGCTTTTAGAGCCTTTTAGCGGCATCTGTACCAGTTTTTGCTCACCACAATCTAACATCCCTGTTCTGAATACTTATATGACAACACACCACTGGTGCGCTTCTGTTATATTATTGTTGATGGCACTTTATTCTTTTAATATATTCGTAGTAGATTTTTAGAACTTAAATGAATATTACATTTCATACTTTTGATTGTTTTTCAAATTTAGTTATACAAATGTTGGTTTATTTATGGCGAAGTACGTCTTTTTATTTATTATATGATAATCAGAATTTTCTCATTTCACCCTAATATTGCTAGTTGTTATGTTTATTGTCTTAGGCGTTTGTTATATGTTAAGTACAAGTATACTGTTGTTAACTCTTGATGTCTCTTATTTGTGGCCATCAGGCAATTTCAATCAGTCGAAAGAAGAAAAACAGATAATATTTCAAGTATTTTTATTAAAAATTTAAAGAATCATATTTTTCATAACTTGCTAACCTAAATAACATTTAAAGATTAATTATAAGTGTCATATATTTCGTATTTATACTTTCTATTCTAGTAGTGATCTAGAAATATATAGATACGTGTGAAATCAAGGATCACGAAAACTGACTCAGAGGAATTTAACAAATAATGGAAAAGGAAGAGGTTAGTAATATATAATAATATATATAAAGATACAAAATTTTTAGGCAAAATAAAACATCCAAAATTTTATTGATGATATATTGCTTATCAATACAATGTAACAAATTGTTTGTCTCTTAAAATACAGTTTGAATTCATATCGAAATGCTAATAAATGCAACAGACAAGTATTGTATAACGAAGGCATTGCGCTATCACAATTGTTACGGACCGTCAACGGATCGACAAAAGATAAGCCAATATAAAATTCAGATCTATTAATCTTATCCAATTGTACAAAATACTTTAACTTTTTAAAAATCTCATAAATGCTAAGTAGGTACTACTAATATAATTAGATAATATTACTTTCTCAAAAATTTACTACTATTTTCTAAATTTAGTCATATTTACAATTGTTTATGTAGTATATCCACCAGCTTCGCTGTGAAAGCGCAAATATATCAATTGAGCATCTAAGTCTTTAAAACCCTCTTTTTAAAACTTGGAAGCGCTTCATCAAGCTCGTCTTGATGTTTTTTAAAATTATAACAATTGACGCATTAAATAACACATTTACACAACACATATTCTCACACACTCACAGCACGAACTGTAAACGACTAACATTTTAATTTAAATAATATAAATACTTCTAGAAATGCAGTTCAACTTGGTACGACATACCGTAACGCCATCGTTGGGCGCCACTATCGAATTTAAACAATTTTGATATTATTAATAAGTACAAACAAAAACAAACATAACATTTTCTATAGGTACAATACAAATTAAAATTGTGACATAATTTGTGTTTTATTAATTTGTGAAATAATTAGGAGCTAGTATCACTAAAACGAGGAAAGAGATTCCTTACCGCGGATTTTAATTATTATCAAAGAGTATCTTTGATATTTGCTCATGAATCGGACAAGAAGTGTCATCCGATTCATAAATTGTTTCATTTCAAGTCAGCGTCCTAACTAATCGCCTGTAGCACCAACCAAAAAATCGTCGTCACAACAATCTCATTTGTCTATCCTAGCTGGTTTGAAATGAAACTTACAACGTTTTCTATAAAATAAACGGACTTAAGTTATTTGTAGTCTAACTTATGTTACACTTAATGTTAATCCCGTACCATCACCAAAGATTGCACATAATACCCGATACTTTGATTTTTTAATTGCAGTCATGCCCTAAATGGGCTGGCGAATTTACTTGTGACTGTTAAAAAATTAAGGTATTTTTTCAATGGAACAAAACATGGATACTGTTCCGCACTTCGAATAAACCGTGTTTATGACATTTGTCTTAATCAGGTTTAGTCCGTGAAATTAGTTTGGAAGACGACATAGATAATATCACTATATAAATTTTAAGTGTGCAAGCTCAATTTGATCTAAATTAATAATTGGGGTTTAGACACCTTGTATTATTTATAATCGGACGGAATAAATTCGTATTGTTAAGTACAATTCCTGTGTCATATTCAATTGATTTTATAACCATGTTGTTGAAAAAATATGATACCTTAATTGGTACCTGTTCTTTGAAACTCGTATTCATTAAAGACAAAATGTTCTCTGTTTTGGACACGTTGGAGAATTTACATTGTAAGGAACACAACCAAACAAGATATGTCCCTGTTTTATTTTTGATCCAAAGCACAAATATGTCCATAATGATTGCAAGTAGTATATTAACAGTTCTGAAACTAATCATATTATAAACTTAGTTATGTACTGGCATAGGCAGCTGTCCAAGGAGCTGGTTGGCAAACGTTGCGTTTGTAAATTTGAAGTGGCGTTTGTCGTAGAACTTCAGAAGGGCAGGAGAGTAAGGGTGCTGCTTTTTTAAGTGCATGTAATGCTCCTCAGGTTCAGATGTTGTGTGTCCACATTCTTCACATACATACATCTGGAATAAAATAGATCTTAATTAGTATTGTAAAGTTTTCATAATTTGAGAATGATGAAATCTATAGTTAACTTTTAATTTGAAACGTGGAAAAACCAACAGGTTTTAAGGTGAAGTACTCGTATATTCGGAAGCATTGTTATAGATAAGATGATTACCTTAGTTCTCCTTTCTTTGTAAGCGTAAGTATGTTGAACTCCGTGTACTTTGAGACAGTGGGATTCCAATGAACACCTTTGGGTAAAAGATTTCTCACACAGATTGCATTTATAAGGTCTGACACCAGTGTGCGTTCTTGTATGCCTTTTCAAATCAAATGTGTCATTAAACCCTTTACCACAAAACGTGCAAAGGTATCTCTTCACATCTGAGTGACATTTCATGTGTCTATTTAAAAGCCTTTGTAAGCTGAAATTTTTCGAGCAGATTCGGCAAACAAACTTCGTGGGATCATCTTCGCTAACCAAAATTTGTTTGTTTTTCTCTTCTTCTCTCTGCCGTGCATTGGCTTCTGTCGCTAGTGGATTTTTCACGCCATGCCCACCGTTTATAAATTCTAAGGGTAGTTCTGCTGGTAGACCTAACTGTAAATAAAATTAAAATATTATAAGGTTTCAAATGCACTTCATCATTCTGCAAGAAGAAAAGATTGTTCAATAGTATTTAAGAGAAGACATTAATTTCTATTGTGACATGACTACGGAAATTTCAAGTGCAGTAAGTTAAAGCATAAGTTGATTTAGGCTCGGCGTTTATACACATTTATTGTTAACTTCAATGTCATCATCTGATATCATTTATTGAAAGACGACATGGAAGAAAAGAAATAAGCTTCGCCTTAAAATCAAATAATGCTTACCCTTTGTTGCAAGATTTGAATTTTGCCATCGGCAGAGCCTTTCTTGAGACTTACAGCTGCAGCAGGGCTGAGTGACGCTGTCTCGATGTGGCTGTTCCCATCCAGAGAGTTGTTGCCGCCAGGCGATGGTAGTGACGTCCCGGTCGGTGAGTCGAGATCAAGTGCAGGATGACTTGTAAAGGGAAAACCTGGAGATAGTATTTGCTGCCTTTGTTGAAGCTGAACGTGGATTTGTAATTGTTGCATTTGTCCTTCTCCGTGAGGTAATAGAGCTGGATTTAACTGCATTAATAAATCTGGTCTTTCTTTTCCAAAACTGTACGATGAACCATTGTTTTCTGTGTTTAATAAATAGTTCTTTTCATAGTATTGTCTACTTAAATTAAGTTGCGCTCCTAATGCTGTTTCGATATCCACAGAATTATGTACTGAATCTGGCGTGATGGAAGATGATTCTCTTATATCAGAATCTGTAATAGATTCTACATGATTATTTAGTAAACTAGCGAAGTCGTCAGCGGAATCCGATAGATTACCTAAAATACCTTCATTAGGCCCAGGAAACGTTAGTGTATTACTAAAATGGTAGTTGTCTATAACATCTTCTGCCATGTCCACAACCATAGAATCGTCAAAATTACTTCCATAGTTACCCATAGTGCCTATGTTTTCTAATGATTTATTTTCATAATTGTCTATTTCTTCATCTTTTAACGCTAATCCATAATGAGCATTTTGCATTAACGAATATTGTTTACTTTGTTCCGGAAAATTAGTAGCATTATCATTGTTTTCGCAATCCATGTTGAAACCATTGATAATATTAAACTCGTTGGCAAATGTACCATTTGCATTGAAAGAATTTTGTCCCCCTTTAGTAGAGGGCCCTAAAGTTTCATAGAAAGGCGGAAGACTTCCTGTAGGAGGGCTGTTAGGGCCATAGTTTGAACGTCCGTCACGTCCGTTACCACCACTCCCAGAGCCTCCTCCGATAGCTCCACCGCCACCAGAAGAGGGTGCTGTGCTGCCACCGCCTGAACTAAAATTACTTGATCCTCCGCTGCTTTGTGCATTACCACTTGAACTATTATTACCAGTTGATCTACCATGACCGGCTGCGGCAGTCATGATACCAGGTAATTTACTTGCTGGACAGTTACGCAGTACTAAAGACGGCCGTGGTAAGATACCGTTAGCAATTTTAGAACTGCTTGTTCTTCTTTGTTCCCTTATTTTTTTCTCCGTCTCTTCATCTTCTGACTCACCACGTTTCTTTGCAATAGCGTAATCTATAGGTTGCTCTTGCTCAGGCTCAGCGGTAGGTAGCGTTTTTGGAATGCTAACATCCGATAATTCTTTTTTATTGCTTGAAAATTGTGATTGTGAAGGTGTTCTTTGTATAACTGATACTTTTTGGCAGGTAACACTATTGTCAATACCTGGTGATGGTGCCGATTCCGGAGAGGGGCTATTTCTAGAAGGCAATACTACCGGTTCACTGTCCAGGGAATCTTTTTCTTCTTTTATTAAAGGTTTGTCTTCAGATTTCTTTTCTTCGGTCACAACAGGCAAATATTGTTTGCGTTCTGCTTGTGTGAGAACATGCCCTCTATGGCTGCCGTAAGGAACATCACCTCCGAGAATTGACGACACAAATCTGAGTTCCTTAGAATGTTTATCTCTTTCTTTCTTGCTCTCTCCAAAGACATCGCGATCTGAAATAATGAAAATGTTTAAATTAATTCTTATTTATAATTGAGAAGACCTTAAATTCTAGATAATCAAAAAAGTTTTGAAATTTCATTGCCAATGCTGTTTTATTTTAAAATCAAAGCAAATCGTTTTGTAACTAAACGTCCTCGGTTATTTACTAACGTATTCAAGTAGCGTCGAAGGCATAAGACCTCGTTGACGTCACTGGTATGTGCCTCCGTAACGGTAATACTCGCCTCCACATAAACGCTCACAGTATTACATTTTATATGTACATTATGAATGCATGTATACTGTTTTAACCGTGTATGTCATATCAATGTAATTGGCACGCCAGCATACGACATGACAATCATCATCAATCTCTTCTCAAATCTGCCAGCCATTTTGTTTAATCTCTGGATGTTGGAATTTGTTAACAAATGTTTGACTAATGTTCTTAAAGAGAGTACATGCATGAAAAAGTTTAATAATACACATTTAAAACCAATACTAAGTTATAATTTGTATCTTTATATATTTTTTCAATACATTGCTTTTTTACACAAAATTCCAAGAGCTACTACGAATTTAAAAAAAGGAGTTAAATTCTCGTAAAGATGTTTTTTTTTATAGCAAAATCATGCGTAGGTAGTCAGTGAAAGTCCCAAGGTTCGTCCGAACAAGTTTCTTTGCCCTTTCTTAGCTTTTGTTAGGGACTCAAGGACGAAGCCTCTCATTGTTGGGCATTTTTTGTATAGTGTTGGTTTAATTATATGCGTCTGCACAGCCGGGCGTGAAACATGGACTCTCATTTTTAAATCTCATTTTTAATAGGGCACTACTTTCTTATGTTTCCAAACTTGGAAAAAATTGTTTTCATGAATAAATTCGTTGATTAGCGCAACATAAGTCTGAAAATATTTAATTAATGCTTTGAGAATTTTTATTTTTCGGTTTCTTAGATGCGTTCGCAAGACCTTTGGATATTGAGCAAGTTTTGACCTACAAGAGACATTGAATGAATTTAATATGCGGTACTTGTAGCCTTTTTTGAGTACTCGTATGTCCATTATGTAGACGCATGCTTAAATGATGAGATTGAGCTTCGTCGATATTTTAATAAATAAAATTTATTTCAATGGCTATTTAAAAAATATATATATTAGTTAAACACAGCATCTTGTGTCATCATACTTCGATACCGTTTTCTATTCATAAGACTAAGTTTCAATTCTAAAACAGTTTGTAAAGAAAATGATTAAAAATGTCAGTGCCCAAAATATGGCTTGTACATAGACTGTAAGATTTGTATACGTTTGTATACTCGTATAGATTTAAGATATCGCTCTGCAAAAAATGTCTCTCGACTTTGAAACAGCTCACGAATTTAAAATAAAATTTGCTCCAGATGGAATGGAATGTCAAAGCACGTACACTTTAGATGGAAAGATAAATGTATGACGGAGATATATTTTATCATTTTTGGTGTATAGTAAAATACGAACATCACTTTGATTGCACTACAAACAACATGAATATTCGTGACTATCCACCGTTTTAATTTGACAACCAACTAAACATCTTAATAAGCATAGATGCATGTACATATGTATATACTTGAATCAATAATGCATACCCTCTAGACAAGGTTGTTCTACAGTATCAATTAGTACTCAGTATCAAGCAGCTGTTTAATAAAACCCGTTTGAGTACTAATAATAATTGTACTTTCTTCTGATTTTCCGACAAGAAAAGTTTTACTTGCAGCCTTATTTAATTTTTGTAATGTTTACTTTAGTTATATAATTAATTTAATATTATTAATTCATTTGTTCCGTAGTTTTAGTAAGTTTATCCGCCAAATAACGCTGTAGAAATTGAAACTGTTGTTAGGCTCCTGACATTTATGAAGTAAGTCACTTCTCTCGTTGCCGTGAATTAGCTATGCTTTAGTACAAGTGGTCTGGCTCCTGAGGCTATCGAAACGTAACCTCTTCTCTTTATTTGGCAGGAGGGGGGGATTCAAGGGTGCACGTGCTCTGTGACTCTTGAATAGTAAGTGGCCATGGGCTATAGCTGTTTACCATCAGTGTCCGTTAGCTCGTTTGCCTCCCACACCTATATAGGAGAGAGTAACCAATATTGAAGCCAGTGCCAGAGTGCCATTTCGGTAGTAATATTCCATATTGGTAACTCTCTATTACACTATAAACCCCTACCTAAAAAAACTATACAAATAAATAAAATAAAAAATATATTGTATAGTATGTAACAATCATGAATATTTTAAGTTACCGTATTACCGACTAAAATTATAATAGTTAACATTTATATTACAATATTGTCAACTTTTGGTAACCCCTTGCAAATTACCATACAATGACTAAATACGTATATTAGGAAACAGAAACTTGACCTAATAAATCAACGAAATACTCAATTGATTGTACTAAAGTAAGAAGTGTACTTATAATTTAACAATAAAGTTTACCCGATTAGACATCTAATTTGGTTTTATTTCATATTACAGCAAGAAAATAATTTATAAGTTTTTATAGTTATAAGAAATATAACTAACCAGTCTTATTTCAATGTACTAGTCCGGTATAAATCTCTGAAATTTACCTTTAATCATAATCTCTCGCTGTACTTCAGCCACGGTCATGGTTACATCAGCACTTAGATGACCACCGTTAGTGATTTTTGCTGACGTCATACTCGTTAATTGATATGTTACAAGCGTAATGCGTCACAAGTACATTTTTTTAAATGAAAACAAGATGCTAACTCAAATATAATGTAAAAAAAAAACTTAGAAGTCCATGTATTGATTGGTTCTTCTTTGTTATGTTTTCTTCCCTGTGTAGTTTCGCCTCGTGTGTATAAAAACAAACAAAGTCACATGTATGACAACGTATGCGATACAGTTTAAACAGCGCGGTTTTTATTCTAAAACGGTAAGTCAAGGCCTTGTAATTACCGCGTCCATATCTATTCTGTTACTCAGTGTTTCCTGTCGAGGAACAGTCGGTGTAACCTTGAAACCGAACACTCATTATTTGGCCATTAACGGCAGTCTTCTCCGCATCAAATTTTGGCAACAATTAGCAATTCTCGAGCGACTGCCCGACTTAATACACAGCTAATTTAGACTCAAACATGAAACATTATACGAGTTTGATGATTATTGGAACTTATGTTAATATCTAGTATCATCTAACTGTTTGCCTAGTATGCGAGGAGACTTATAATAAAACGACTCAAAAATGAGGCTACATTTTGTCTTTGTTTGGTAGCGTATCTTTCTGATACATATTTTCTCATCTGAAGCGTTAAATAGTTATCGAGGCGGAAATAAATAAATAAGTAATGAGTATTAATTTCCACTTCACGGTCCTTTATAAGTATTTAGGTACAGTAATTGAAGTTTTGTTTGAGTAACACGTTACAGATAATTATTAGTTAAAATATCAAGCAATCTCTATGCATGCAATACATTATTAACCTCTACACATTTCGCGGCTGGAACAAGTCCTAGTAGTTATTGAAGCATTAATCATAAGCAAAATATTAGACCGAAATGATTAATTACGGCTTGTTCCAACTAACTTTACAATATTACTATAAACGCATAACAATACGCAAGCCTATGATAGTGCAACATTATGTTTGATTAATTAAGTAGGTTATACTTGATCCTTCTAATTACACTTTCAAATGTATTTCGTGATAGATGTAAGTAGAAGTCAACGAGTTTAAATAAATTAAGGTCTCATTTTAAAGTATTAGATATATATACCTAAATCGAGAGGTGGTAGTCATATTTGTCTGCAGCAATAATAAAACTAGCAGGCCAACGGGGCGGGCTAATATGACCTTGCAGACGGGGTTATCGGACGCTGTTAGCATTTAACGTATTATAAAACGTAAGACAGCGATGAAGAACCGCTCCGGCTGGAGAGTACATAAAATTCCGTTGTAGCCTTTTTTCCATAAGCATAAGTACCGATAACATGCGGTACATAGCTAGCTGTGATGCGTCGTGGTAAAGAATCGGTTAAAAGGTCGCTCCGAAGGACATTTTTTATTTTGAATTATTGTGAGCGCGACGCATGTGGACTGTTTAGACCATATGCAATCATCTTACATACTTATAAATCTGCAAATATTCTGTAATACTCAAAAAATACACGACATGACATGGCTCACGTTTTCGAGAACACTTATGAATAGTTAACAAGAAATGGGCCGTGTAGAACATAATAATTTCACTTACTGGGAATAAGATTATTTTCCCTAAATTGAACTTACGTGTTATCTGATTACGAATTGGTATAATGTTAATAACTACCTTCCTACGCCTATTACACCTACAAATAAAATATAATTATCCTTCTGTATATTTTTCAAATACTACCTCAGTACAAAAGAGCAATTTTAGTACGTCGTCGACCAACGCGCAACGGTCGCAAAAACTGTTCAATTATTATTGTGATCACGCCGTGAATCACAACCAGATTTGGCGAGGGTTAATGACCCAAATTTGTTTAGCGAAGTGTTCAAGGCTAAAGTAGACTAATCTAACTAGTTACTTGACAGAATCTGGTATCTCCGTAGGAATAATTATCTCCACGTTATTGAATATATGAATATTACTTGTTTGTCCATTGGAATAATACCGTTACAGAAGTTTTAAAGAACTTGTTGAGTTAAACACCGTGTATTGTATTTTGGAATCCTATAGTGGGCGTGAATAAATATGTGTGTCCTTTACTCTATCAGATTTAAGTTTAGGCATTCAAAAAGTTCAGAGGATTCTTGATTTAAAATGAAATTTTAAGTTAAGTAATATCTATATAAAACTGTATGGTGTGTACAGGGATATTAGAAAGTATATCGCAGGTAGTAATTTCAAGGACTATATGAGAGTTGAATAGTGTGTTCTGAGAGAATCAATATATGGATTTGTATATTAATTGTACGGTATTTATTGTGAACATTATACAAAGTTATGTTGTTGAGGCACATTCGTGGGCGGTCTACTGCAAAATGTTCCAAAACATACGAAATCATTATTTTTTATTGCTGCGGGACACAACAATGGACGAGATGACCTTACGATCGAGATTTACCCGTAAGTCTGGTTTTACGCTGTTTATTTTGCTTACATGTGAGTGCAAAGTGTCATTTTTGCGTTAACATTACGTTAAAGTATTTTATTTTTTGGAAATTTCTAACACTCACACACTCACAACTTCTAATACGTCATATAGACGTATTGAACTATATAGTAGATTTTAAAGTAACTTGATAATTTAAAGGTATTCCACAAAGCCAACTTCTATAACAGGCTGTTTTGAGAGGAATTGTTTTTCGTTTTTGAAACGACAAGTGGTATCCTCTAGTATCATTATCATAAAGGATTATGCATACATATGTAAAAAGTTTTTGTTGGAATGCAAATGTATAGAAAGTGATAAAAGGTATCTTTTGTACTTACTCAGTTCCATTTTCCTTGCGGAAACAGGTGTTTTGTTATCGTTACAGTTGGTCTGAATCGATAAGTGTGTGCAGTTTAAGAAAAAAACATAAGTTAAAGTGGTTGACCAAAACGCGATTTAAATCTATGTACCTAGTTGAGGATAGCACTCATAACATAAGTTATTATAGAAGTTTTGTTTGAAATCGTTTACGCATTAAAAAACAGTCATTACTGTTAAATATAAGTAATATCAGTTATTTTTCGACTACTCTTAAAATACCTATAAGGCTACTTATTCTGTGCTGTACTTTGCTTATATATCATGAAACATTGCAATATAATATCAAGCAGTTTAAATACTAAGCTATGTCTAAACGAAATGTTTGCGAAAATCAAGTAGATAATTAAGCTTTCAGAAGTGGCTCTGTTTGTAATTAGATTTCCGTTATCGTCTTTGAAGCGCAGAAAATTGCAGAACTGTTTTGCGGTTTATATTAAAAGGTGCTCTCATAGACATCCATATCGAGTTTTATTGATTCCATAATTCCATTGGATACAGACTCATCAGCCATCAGTCGTTTAGCATCGCCGTCTTGTATCTACCTACTCCACTACAAAGTTGTTAGGTAACCTATTGATATTAAATATTTATAAACAACCTTTTTATGGTTTGTGAAAAGAAAATTGTTTTCTTTATTCTAAAATTGACACTTAATTTACTGTATCAAATGTATGCACATGTGAATATTATCTATGTATTGACGCTATGGCGTCAATACGTAGAAATTCACATTTGTACTTGTCATATTTTTAATGTTTTAAATATTATTACTTGTCTATTTACTTAAATAGCCGTGGAACACAATTAATTATGCTATGGTAATTTAGTTAATTATGTTATCAAATTATAGGTAAGCTTTTTAAACATAGTAAGTTTTTTGTGCAATTAAGTATATTTTAATAAAAAGATGTCCATACATATTTGTAAGACAGCTTTATTGGCAATTAAAGACCCGTATACATTAAGTACAGAACCGTGGCCATCGTGTTTCACAAGACATGTGTACGGTTCCTAGAACAACGGGCGGTCACGTGCAGAACATCTTTTGGTTAAAAAAAATGTGGCGAGCCCTTGAGTAACCGTCGTTTTAGTGTGGCAACGTCGGATGTTGATTTGTTTAAGTCAATTTCCTTGTGAATGGTGTGTGCTTCGGTATTCTGATACTTGCCTTTTTCTTTGGTATGACTATACTATGAAGATGTCTGCTGGATAGGTTAGGATTGTTTGAGAACAACGAAACTTAATTTAACTGTAATGTGGACTATAAGCCTTTTTTTTGTTGAAAGTCAGCTATGTATAATATATTTTCGTTATTTTCAGAATAACCAAAATATATTTAAAACTAACTTAACAATCAATAGACCATTAATACAAATTATACTAACCGTAGTCGTTCGGCGAACAGAATTTCTCAGCCTATTCTGAATGTAATCGCTTTTTTTATGATCGCCAATCTTTAAAAAGGAAAAACCTTTAAAAGGTAGCTGCAGTACAATGGAGTAAGTATACAATAGCGACGGCCACATGGCGAAATATGTTTCTTCTTTTTTGGTAACTCGTAAAGATGCAGATTTACTGTTCACAAATATATAATGGCAACACGCGATAACGCACATGACTTTTGTTTTTGTTGTTGGTCACGTTTATACAAACAATTACACCGTGGACACGACTTATATTATTTTAAATTTAATCTTACAAATGAAGGAAATTGTGTTATATTGACTATTATAAATTAGTTGTTGTATGACAAGGCATTGCATATTATATAATGTTTAAGATGAGGCAAAATTATTAGTTCGTAATGTTACCTGTTAACAATAATTTTATAATATAGTCATAAAACATTTTGAGGTACATTTCATTTAATATCATAGACCAGGCTTGATCTGACTTGACTAATGCAATGGCCGATATTACGTATGTTAATCAATGTATACGATCCATTGCTGAAGAATTGTTTAACAAAACCTGTTATTACAATACTTTTTGCACATTAAACCGAAGAACACCTTAAGTTAAAATAGTATTTAGTAAACTCTCGTTACTGTAACATAAAGAATTTTACGCATTTTCCCGTTTTATTAATATAAAGTCTGAATTAGTTGTTAAATTTATAGTGCACGATGGTGTGCAATTCCTCAGTTAAATTAAAAGAGATTAACCGAGTATCGACGTAGATACATTAATAGTACATGTATGGATGATGAATGTGATATTATGCAATTTTTTTAAATAAAATCAATGCTTCAAAAAACTATCCCTTAACATGAGAATCAGGTATTTATCTCTTACTTCTGTTGCCGTCGGCAAGTAAGGTATAAACGTAATATGTTTGCTTAACGTAACATTGGCGGAGTTTTACAAAGCTCAGTTTCGCACGACTGCATTTTGGCAATCTGCACCGTCAGTCTTAACTATTATGAATGTACCATTCAGCATCACACCCAATTACAATTTAACAACCATATATATCTACTCAGTATATACATATATCTGTACCTGTATTGCAAAAAAATACATTAAAAAATTAGATAGCGGAATAAATGCCTAAGATTTAATGCTAATTATATGCTAAAATTTAAAATTACGTTTGTTTAAAAAGGTTTAAGAATGTGGGAATTGCATAACTCATTAATTTTCTGTAACGGGTATTGTTAATGACTCACGAAGGTCGACAAGTATAACCGTATGGTTCTCACGGTTCCTAGAGTGAGGTTTTAAAAAAGTAGAACATAATTAATAAGGCATATTTTACAATAATGTCTAATTCTTATCGGGACGCATACCCGGCAACCCGTTGATGTCTTTTGTACTACACCGTGACGGAAATACGTCGACGTAGCCAGTTTAAGTGAGTTTTTCATTACGTAACGGTTATAACTAATAGCGACTTGTTTTTGAGTTAAAAATAAATTAGAGAATTGAATCAATCCTTTGCAAATATGGGTATAAAATGTTAAACGTAACTTAAGGTACTAAAAAAATTAATTTAAAAATAATATTTGAAGTTTTAAGGTCTAATCTGCATTTTTTAAGAAGATCAAAAGTTAAAATATATATATTAAGATTTCTCCAGTTGATTTGTAATTAAGTTAATGGTAGCCTTTGGCCTCCCCATCGTATTTATAGCGTAGGTTGTACTGCGCAAGCAGGGGTCGTACGACCTTCGGCGAGGAAGTCATCCATGCCCTTTTACCCACAGGTGTATACACACCTGTAATTACTTCATTCGTTCTTACTCTAGTTTTTGGCTTTTATTTTCGCATGCGGGTAACGGTATTACTTGAGTCATTGTTTTGACTTTGAACGGCCATCTTTAATTACATTGGTTGAAAATAGTTGTTAGCCTTTCGTAATTTGTGATGTCAGTTACGGTAATCACTGTTTTAAGTGTGTAAAGATCAGACGGTAACGGTATTGTATCGGTACCAAGATTTATGATTTGGAAAAATGTACATCTAGATCATAAACAAAGCAATTTTGATTCATATGTCAATGCTAATGGCATGAATAATTAAAAAATAAATACGGATTTCTTAGAAAATCCAAAACAATAAATAATTTGCCTTTTTATAGCTGTAAATACTACATTTTTAGTGAAGTGGATATATGTAATTTATGTAAAAAGCCCCATACATGGAAAACTAAATGTAAAGCAATCAAAAGTGATATTAAAGGGAATTGCGGATTGCAAGAAACGATTGAAAAATGATAAAATGTATTGCATACAAATGTAACAGTAGTAAACATTAAGTAAATGAACATAGAGCAGAATTTATGCAAATACGGGACATACACGTCACGCGAGTTAATTATATTGAAATGACAGTCGAGATTGCGGTGACTAACCTAAATACAAAGCGAGCGGCGATAGCTGGCGGGCGGAAGTCGCGCCATTGTCCCGCAACCGTTGACACCTCGGTACCTATCATCCGGTCAATTCCCGTAGCGCTTATTTTACAGATTTGAACATCTATTTCATCTCACGTTATACCTGTTATGTTTACCCAATAGTTAAAGGAGACACGCCCTCAAATTTAAATGTACCCACGTAAAAAGTTGTCTTTATGTAAATTTTCTATTATTACCTTACGTTTATACAGCTATTTAGCAGGTTTAAACTGCTATATCGAATGTATAAAGTATTGCAGTTTCAACAGCAAAAGTTTTGAATGTTACTTTAAATAGCATTTTAAAGATCGTAAGAAATTGAAATAATTAAGTAAATATTTTTGTCTAAACTAGTTGATTAAAAAAACAACCTAATTGTTGGATAGTGTACCAGGTATTGAACTAACAAATCAAGAAATGTTTGGAATATTAAGGTCCTATCTAGCCTGATTTAACAATACTTTGGAAGTAAGCCAAGAGTAGTTGGTAGAATAGAATTCAAGGCACATACAGACGATAAGGTCGGTAATGGCTAAAAAGATAAAATAAACAAAGAAGTTAGAACACCTTTTATGTAAGGTTCACTCAAAATTTAGCACTTATATGAGATGTAAACAATTTGTGGAAAATTGCAAAAACATGACAGTTATATCGGTGATTCACGCTCAGACTACCTGAGACCGTTAATATGGCCAGTGACGGTCTCGCATGACGGCAGTCGATTACATTTTATGTTTATTATACATAGCTGTACCAACAACTAAATTTCTGCAAAAATTTTAGTCAAAACATTGGGAGAATATCAAAAGGATTGTCTGAGAAACCTATTGAGGAACTAGGAGTTGGGATGCGTATTTCTTAAGTAACGTAACACATTTGAAAATAACTGCTTTAATACTCTTCTTGACAAAACCAACGACAGATTAGGATCACGCAAGACAAGTCACACAAATGATCGCAGGTAGACGTTTGTTAGCGAAGCGGAGCCGAGAACTGGATTCTGTTCAAGTGCGTGTATGTTTTTTTTGGACGAGCAAGTGGCCGTTAAGAAGGAAACGATAAATAAAAATACAAGCTTTGGTCAAAATTATAGAGATAGTGCCTTCGTTGAATATGATAACAGAAAATGTTACTTTATGATTAAATCTAACAGCCAATCGCTATAATTTAGTAGTTTAAGAATCTACGAAATGTACCTATATAAAAGTTAAAAGAAACTCACCGACGCATTCTTTGTCCTTTTTAGAGAGGAGTGGAATTGGTCCATCATCAAGAAGAAAGCCGGGGCAGAGGGGGTCGGATTTGCTAGCGAGCAATTCCAACCCAACCTGTAACCCAAGTTGCTGCTCCGCTAGGCGCTTCTTGATTAGGAAGATTTTCGGCATCTTCAGGCACTATTGTATATCACACGATCCTAGTGTTCGTCTATGTCACTTGGTCTTTTAAAAATCACAAGTCAGCATCATATCACACTGCACGTTAAGTTTCCTCGCGTTGTTGATGTTTATTTTGTGCGTAGAAGCTAGCGGCACATGTGGTACCGTTGGCCGCTGCGAAAGGACTGAGACTAGTGTGCGGTGCCCGCGACACCGTTGCCCGAACAGGTCCGCCCCCGCCCGCGCAGGCACCGCCCGCCCGGCCCCGTGCGTCCGCGCACCGAACCGAACACACCGACGCACCGGCATCTCCGCACAACCACCATGCACACATCCACACGAACCAGTAAAAGTGCTAGTTTCTGTATCCTAGCACTTGTTCTGTTCCACATTGTTCTATCAAACAATACGTATATCTTTCCTTATCCTGGCTCTATTCTTTTTACTTGCTGTTGTAGCTTATAAACTGTTTTTGTCTAATCATCTTTTTAAATTATTATTAAATATATTTTTTATCCTTATCACAAATGAAGTTGCTCTCTTTGGTGGTTTCTCTTTCTCTATTTATATTTTTATTGCCTAGAAGTCACTATCTTGTGTGACCAAGAGAAAGAGATTTGTAGGTAATAAAAAATGTAGTGTCAACTTGTTTCATGTGATATGAATGCGTCTGCGTATGAAATTAGTTATCATCTTTTGATTACAAGGACAAACATCTACTGATTTAGAGTTTATTTGAGCAATAATCATTATTTTGCGTAATGTGAGTAATGAGGTGTTTATACAAAAAATCTACCACAAGTCGTCATTATTACTGCTTCTTTGGTCTTCTTCTATTCTTAATACCTTTCACTTTCAAACTAGCTTTAATATCCCACAACTCTTCATTTTACCTTTAATAGCTTTTATTGAGAAAGATTTTTTTATAATAGTACAAATTCTTCTTTAAAGTTAAACTAATGCATGTTATTATTCGTATATTAATCTCGTAATGTTAAAAGCTAATTCCAAAACTTTATGTACAATTCACCTAATTGAGCAGCCGCTAACTATATTCGTGGAATATAGGGCCTATAGGGTAACAAATATAACGCAGGCAGATTTTTGAATAAGAACACGCGACAGTTGAACTTTAATGTAGAATTTGTAAGATTCTATCAAAATCTTCCTCAAAAAAGCTATTTAAAGTAAAATAAATAGTTGTAGGATGTTAAAGGTAGTTTGAAAGTAAAAAGTATTAGGAATACCAAAGAAGCAATAAAGATGGCATTATCAAGAGGAAAGTAGTGCATAGACTACTTGTGACAGTTTTTTTTTGTAAAAACATCACATTACTCACATTACGCAAAAGAATAATTATCGTTCAAACAAACTCAGTTTAATAGATATTTTTCCTCTTAACTTAAAGTCGAAATTTGATATTTATTTTGAAAATCAATAGATTTGTTTACTCCCTATTAAATTAAAAAAAATAGTCTTAAAATTACCAGTAAACATACATTATTAAAATTTAAATAAATAGCATGCATCATTATCTAAATCTGTAATATTTACATCATAGTATTCTGGTAATTGTATCTGTTCGTGCTCAGTGACTCGTTTACATATTTCGACAGTAATGTTTTCTCAGGTAAGGACCTCACAACGACGGTTGTCGGCAACCTTTCAATTAACTGGGGGATTTGCAAAACAATAGATCCCGAAGGCTGCGAGCAATCAGTGTAAGGGACTGGGGATTTGAAGAATAGTTATGAAACGACGTCAATAAACTTTACAGCTTTAATTGTTTGCACGGACTTCAGAAAACATATTTTTGTTGCGTCTATCATATTGGAAGTGTCGGCGTCTTTGGCATTCATATCACATATTCATGACGCCATCTTTTAGACGAATATTTTATTACTTTTCCTTTAACAGTTATAGTAGTACACTATATTGTGTATAGCCAGTAGGATGCCGCATCCAGATTACTCATGCCATTTTTAGTTTTCTGAACACCTTACTATAATATACACTTCCTTCTGTTTCATTTATATTTCCGGCTCGTTCCATTGCACCGGATACACTGGCTTATTTTAAAGATTTGTATTTAACATGTTTGGCTTTTTATAAAATGTTTGCAACAAATAATTTGATACAATAGCGACTTCAAACAAGTAAATCTCTTGACGCCGGCTCAGTATAGGAATCTTCGATTCCTCCATCCAAAGACAAGATTAGTTTGCCCGATAACTTTACAGACAATCCCAAGAAAACGGTTTTTTTTGTTGACCATAACTTAAGTAAGTACATATAAAAAAATAAGGTTGATTATTCATTTAAGGGCTTAGAAGAATAGCAGGATTAAAAGAAATCCTCGAATGTACTTTACCTTGAGACAGGTAAGAATATATATTTTTCTAAGAAATAGCCACATTCTTTTTATTTTTTTAACGAGAGTGCTTGTTACCGTAATGGTAACGAATATCTATTATCTCTCATAGCTTTTAACAATATTTATAAACCCCTCTCCCAGCACGTGATTCTGTAAACACTGTTATTCTTTCAATTACTATTATGAATCAGAAACTTAAAAATAAACTTTATGTAAGGTATTCATTAATAGACTGTTAATTATTAGACTGCCATGTTTTGATATTAACTTATAGTAGTATTCAACGGATGGTGTAGATATTTAAAAAAAACCCTAATACTAGGTAAGTTGTACGATATAAATTGTGTAAGGTTTACTATGCATTCAGTATTCAAGCGGTTTAAATTACTTTCATCAAACATTAGAGTATTTAAAATTATAAAATCAACTCTATTTAAAAGATGAAACTGAATTCGACTTCACGATCGTAAATCATCTTAAAAACCAAATTCAATAAAAACATAAATTGCCAAGCCTTTTCCTAATACAAATAAAATAAAACGGTGTTACGCTACCGAATTGGTCCCGGGTGTTTTTTAATAAAAAATAGTAGCGATTTTGCGTCGGCAGTGTGTATTTTTTCCTCGATCCTCACTTTGTAATTATTCTTAGTGGTATATATATATATTTTAAATCCATACTTAATATACGAATACAAGATTGGTTAAATGCCATGTATAAATAAGTACATGAATGGAAACATTTTATTATAAATTGAGATGAAATCCTTTGGTTTTAACATTCTAGAGTTGATTAATTAAATTGGGTTGTTTAGGTTTCATCATGTTTAGTATTATTTACTACGTAATCTACCACTTTGTACACCTACAACCTACCTACTTCCAATTGTGTAATGACGTTGCTGAGTGAACCGCATTGCATGTATTTAAAAATCGTGAGCACCATCATCGTGTAAGTTCCCCATCTATAGAGATCAAGTCACCGATGTACTACATTTAAAAAATACAGATAAGCACAGTCATTTATACAATGTGTCTGGGTTCGGACTGTACAAACTTTAGGGGGTGATAGTTTCCCCGGGACCCGATGGCATTCCTGGCCGAGCGTGGGTCCTGGCCTTAGTCGACGAGGCTCTCGAGCCCCGACTGCGAGGGTTCTTGTGTGTCAGTATTCTTACAACCCATACCCTCACCGTTAGTTATTATTTATAACGGTTGTTTGTAGAGTGTGTAAAAAACATTTTTTTTTGCTAAAATGTAATCTGAGCATCTGTACAGCTCGTTGTCTTTATAATCCCTTGTAATTATATTCCATTCAAGTGGCCACACCCTATTTAAGAAGTCTGAGTGTTATCGTAAGTTCTTTGATTTCAATTACTGTTTTAGAATGTGATCTTTTCTACAATATCACTTTTTTTTAACTGTCACTCATTGGTGGAGAGTCATGCTTTATTACAAATGGGCCGGCTCGATTGAAATGTTTCCACAGCCTTATAACGAACCGGCGCGGCGGCGTTTAGCAATATTTTCTTTTTTTTTTTCACCGAACGAGTGTGATGGAGATCCATTTCCCATCCCCTCCTCTCTAATACTGGACACAGTGTCCCGGACATTTTTGAGTAACCCTCTGTGAAGCGCACGTATGTAATTTGAGTTGCACGTTTCCAGGGGCGGCGGTAGTCACTTAGCATCAGGTGACTAGTCTGCTCGTTTGCCCCCTCCCTAAAAAAAAAAACTACTCCAACTTTAAGCTCAATTTTGTCATTGAACTTTTGATATAGGAAAGACGATGCAGCCTGATGTAATTTAAAACAAAAACGACTTGAGGGATCTATGGACCCCCAGCACCAAAAGAGAAAGAAGTGTGGGAAAAAAGTCTTGTTACACATTTTTCGGTCTCTCCCATCAGCTCAGAGCGTGTAAGGCGCGATAAGAAACTTCATTCCAACTAGTATAACAAAAAATATTTTATGTGATAAGTCGGTTATTTTTTTTTCATATATATTTTTTATTTGTAAATCTTTGTAGTTACGGCGTGCATGTGCGTTGATTGCGCAATGATTAGTTACACGAGCACGCTTGTTCCACGTCGGTGACTCGCCTCAAGTTCTTGGCTACGATAACCTCTTTCAAGTCTAAAAAAGCACCGCTGGACAACAGCCAGTGTAGGCTGAATATTTATGTAACAATGTAGGTATGTCCTATTTCAAAATATATCAGTGACTCTTTTTGTTCACCGAGATACCACTTGACATGTAAAAACTACAACTGTTTCACCGTAAAACTTTTTCTGCAACTGTTTAAGTATTTCAAGTTCAGAGGTAGGAGTCACGTATCTATTTAATATACGTACATTTTTATCATCATCATCAACAGCCTATAACAGTCAACTGCTGGACATAGGCCTCTCCTTAGAAAGGAGGTTTTGGCCTACTATACCACGCTGGCCAGACGGGTTGGTATAGGGTTTGTTTCAAGTTATCCTTCTCTTTGCAGTGCTGTTGTCCTGCGTAGTTTGCTCCCATAGTCGGCTCTTACGACACCCACGGGATGAATAGGGGTGGTGACATTCCGTATTCTTAATACCACACAAAACTTAGAAATAAGTTGTCTTATTTATTTATCACTAGTTTATACCCAAAGGTCGAATAATTGGACCACAATTTTGCAAAGTTAACAGTAAAAACGTTCCACAGTTTTCTAACCTAATTTAAAAAAAGGAGGTTGTCAATTCGACTGTTTTCTTATATTTGTTACTTTAGGACTCCATCACATAAAAAACGATTTATATACTTCGTTTTTGTTTGTAAAGGTTTAGTCCCATTCAAATTTGAAGAAAATATTAAACCAAAGGGATATAAATTAAAGAATAAAATATACAGATTATTGCAATTTATCATCACGTAGGCACGTTTTAGTCGGTGGTATTGTTTTCATTAGATCAATATTTTCGTAACTCTTGTGTAACTAATGTCAGGGTTGCATTTCTTTGCCTTATGATGCTCCTTGGAAGTGCAAAACCGCAAGTTACGGATATTTGTTTTATAAAAGTTGCTGAACTTGGTTTAAAAAGGTTTTGCCTTCATTTTAGTTAAGTAATATCTATCAGACGATATCTAACTATCTATATATAGAACCATACATTTTATATTTAAGCAGTAATTAACAACAGTACTTATATTGTGGTAAAATTATGCAGAAGAATCGAGATCTCTAGTACAGAATTAGGTACTATTTGTTTGCATGTGTTGTCACTATTGTTAATGATTATTATTAATAATTATTAAATATTAACTCAATTTACAATTTTGAGTTGTTTTCTCATAAAGTGTTGCAAATGGAGAATAAATATATTTAGCCTCTGTAAGTGTTATAAATACAGGTATTTGAAACTTTACAAGTAATTACCACCTTGTTGTGGTCGTCGTTCAGTGATTTCCATCAAGTGTGTCATGTATATAGATCGTTGTACAACGGTATCGCCACCATGCATTCTCGATGATTGCACTCGAGCACGCACGTCGTAACATCACAGGGAATAAATTGCAATAGTATTAATGTTTAGAACCGGTCCACTGATTACAGCTCAACTCGCTGAATACTCGTATTATTCAATTGGTCGCACGAGCTAACCGTTTTGTTATGAAGTGTTACGTTCAAATTCTCGTACTGATTAGTTTTATTATTTATAGCTTAAAATGATTTATATGAAGTTGGCGAAACGCAGACAGATAGATTAGATTACAGATGTCAATTACTGTGGCATCTAACACTGCCGTAGATGATTTATAGATAATGAAAAGAAAAACTACATTTTACTATTGACTATCATTGTGATCTACATATCTATTTAGATAGAATTATTAGTAGGGAGCCTCCTAGTTACTGCCACCGCGTTTTAAGAAACTTGTAAAAGCCGAAGCGAAACCAGCAAAAATAAACGAGGCAGGAGTAACATTATTGTAAACACATACCAAACGTCTGAGATTTTGCACCAATTACCAAAAAATAACAGCCTTAACGAAACCCGGTAAAGGATTTGATTTGGGAATTGCCTAATTCCTAGCAAAATAAGACTTAAAATGAGCAAACATTTCTAAACAGACGGACTGACCACATGAGAAGCTGTCTATGACATAAATTTAACAGACGTGAATAATTAATCTAAGGATGCACCATTCCATTGACTGGATAACCCTCGACTAAAAAATAGACAGGCGAGTACCATGGTGTTTTAGCTGTTTCGAGTGTGGCATAATCATAATCACAACTTGACGAGGGTTCAATGCGACGACAAAGTTGACTGAAAAGCACGTGTGCTTATAAATGAGAAGTGTTCATAAATAAGGAACTACATACGCTTAAGCGTGGTCATAAAATGGCCTGTCAACGGATTTCTATAGGTTTCACTTTGTTGTGTTTCCTAAAGCTCCCTTTGAACTGAACTAAACTGAACCCCAAAAAGTTGTCTTCGTTGTCCATATGATTACTTTTCGTCAAGTGAGTTTCAAGACAAAGATCTACTCTCAATAAAAGATCAAATCAAGATTTTACCCTACAAATGGTCATGGTCAGTTAGAACTACTGACGTAGTTTTTCTTACACTTAGTAGTAGTTCGAGCGTAGGCAGAGGCAACGTAACCCATTATTACCTTGTTAGCCAACATAATAGATAAATAAAAAGAGTAAATGTACGCTAGATTCTACCGTTCTCGAACATAGCTTTAGATTATGTATCTTGTTTATATTTCATGATCAGAAAATATATCATTGTGATTTCTAGGATTGTCTCACATATTAGCTAATTTCTAACTCTTGGAGATAACTAAACATTTTGTTGTTTATTATAAATAATAGATATTTTAAAATCTTATTATTTTGTATGCAAATATCTGAATCGTTGCCAAATTGTACTTTTGACTATTGATATTGGATTGGGTAAATCATCTTGCGCCAATGTAGATTGTTGCAATCAATTCAGGTGTCCCTCGTGAACAGTACTTTCTGCTATAGAGTACTATTTTATTAATAATAGTGACAGAAAAGGTTCTGTACCCCTGACAACTTGTATATAAAATTTCAGATGATCGTTTCAAAATCAATGGCTTGAAAGCCATACCATCAAACAAAACAAAAAAGAAAAAAACAAACTTTATTACACGATACTAATATCACTTAAGATATCATTATATCATAAAGTATTGGCACCCAGGTTAAAGAAGAAGAGGGAAAGCGAAATACTAAATAAGCAGAAAGATGGTTCAGGTGTTGTGTTAAACAAGGTTTTCTGTATTATATATTTGTCGTCGTATATTATATTGTAGGTATAATCTGCTGGGACGATTGTTGCAACATAAAACTGTCAATCGTGTTTAGTAATCGGAATGAATTTTCAGTTTATAAACCTTGTTGTATGACTAATTCAAACTGTTTAGGTTGCATAGAACCCATATTTGTATGACATTATCTCCGATTTACGTAAATGCGGAAGTAGGATATATCGGTAATGCATGTTCGTGTCCTGTAACCTAAAATACGGATTTTGCAATAACGGCACTTTCTTCATAAATAGTTTAACGTGTTTTATAGGTATTGACAGCCTCTGTAATGTTTTGTTATAGAAAAATTAGAAGTTGTTATGTTTAGGCTAACTTCTTAGATGAGTTAGCTATTGTAAATGTCAGTTATGCAAAATGCTATTCAGGTTGTAATACCTGTAACGAAATGAAAATTATATTGTTGTTCCATAAAAAAGAGTATTGTCATTTTTTTAATTCGTATATTGCTTCAATATATCTACCATAAGTTCAATTAAAAATTCAATTGTGAGAAGTTTTCGTTACGTGAATTATACGTCAGAAAATTCTCAAGCCTCGTTCACGTGCAACTAACTACATACCTACCTACGTATACCGGTTGTCAAAAGGCTGCGGCATGCGCGGGTGGCTGCGGGGGTAAGAGCGGGGCGCTCGGGGCGGGTACCGGGTACAGCGACCGCAATAGCGCTGGTTGCCGCAGCGCAGCCACCATTGCCAAGATCACGGACCGCGCATGCGCAGCGAATGTCAGCCACGTCACGATCGAGCTTCGTGCTATCGCGATTGGAACGTTTGGATATAGAACTTAAAATGCAATCACGATTCGATCGAAATTGTTATCGAAATTTCTTTTTGTCTGTACATAAAAAAAAATTGGATGTCGTTTCCTCTTCTAGAATAGTTAATCAAAGTTATGCAGGTGCTCATGAGCATTTTAAATGCATCCGATACTAAAGCGTAACATTCAAATACGTAATAGGTATTAAACTATTCATGAACTTATTTTCAAAAACAGTTTCCTAACAAGAGCCTTCTAGAAAAGCATTTGCAAATAGCTTACGAAATAATGACTCAGTATTTAGTAGGGTCTGTCAATTTTACTCAACACCATGAAATGTGATGTAAACTTAATTCATGACTTGAGCTCCAATCAGAAGTCGTTCCCGTTCCCCAAACGTGTAGCTGTTATGCAATCGACTCACATAGGCGTGCATTTTTTGCTCAACATCCCCACGGTAAATACTGCCAAGTGTCCGAAGACTCTTGACGAGGTTTGGTTTGCGTCGTCGTCTTGTATAATAGCCCTTGCCCTATCTTTATATGGGCCGAGCCGTAGTCTCCCGCAATTCTCATTCAGTTCACGTAAGGTAGCGGCCCTAAGGACCGGGTTTTTGTAACAGCGCAACAGGTAGAAATGAAAGGATTGCGAGTTCAGAGCGAGACGACATGACATCATCTTCATATCTGTCTCGCTCGGCGCGCCTGCGCAGGAATGCCGGACGATTTGTGCTTGCGCATAATACAGACGGTTCTTGCGACTAGTGTGGGTACTTATGTATATCCGCAGCTTAACCACAACACACACTGCCCTAATGCGTACGGGTCATGTAGCGGGATTTACTGAGTTTAGTCAGTGAAATTTATATTGAAAGGGAGTCTGATGATTTTTGGTATATTATTGGCTTTCCTTACATTTTAAGTTCTATTTTATGAGGCCGTTAATGAAAAAGTGTTTTTATTTTAAATTTTATGAATAGAATGCTATTACATTACTTTAGTATATCAAATTTAAATGACATCTTTAAATGTGCTGCCAAGTCATATTCTATTTAGACGTTAAATAAATAAAGAGACATTACGTTGACAAGTATAAATAAACATGAGACTTGTCGACTAAGCAAACATTGTCGGAAAATTCATTTACAAGTTACTATTGAAAATCTACTCAATCAATTTACTTTATGACCGAAGTGGCAAAAGTCATTTGGATGTCAAATCTTTAAGTTAAAAATATAATTATATTTTTGGAATATAATATGGAATAATATGGAATTTACATAATCGAGTGAACTCTTGCTTTAAACAAAAAACTTAGCTTAATAATTGCAGGCGAAGCTCTTAACTCAAACCCTATAGGTACTCGTACCTACCAACCCGTCTGGCCAGTGTGGTAACCTCCTTTCTAAGGACAAGCATATGCCCAACTAAAGGTTGTTGATGATGATGATGAGCTAAGCAGTAGAAAACAATTGTTGATTGCAAAATGCGTGGGGTCTTTGGCATTAAACCGTACTGTGATTAACTTGATAATTCAAACACTTGTAAATAAAGAATTGATGATATTACAAAACATAAAATAAGAAAATAAATTAGAGTTTTAAAAAACAAATAATAGAAAATCAAAAAACTTTTTTGATTATATTTACTGTGTACAGCCTTAGAGTGTTTGACATAAAATGTTACAAATTACCTATTTATAAAAGTAAAGTGGTGTTTTTTTACAAACAAAATTTATTTTCCACTTTTTGGTTTGCGAATCAAACTTGTTTTTTTAATGTATAATATTTTCTTTCGTTTAAATCGGTCTTATACATGTGTGCGAATTCGGAATTTATTCTAACGTTTTGTTGTTGAAAGATTCCGTTACATAGGTAAGTCAAGAGAATGTAAATCATGTAAAATTATTTTAGCATATTATTAAAAACTTATATTGTCAAAGTATGTTAATTTTTTATATTATTAACATGACCCAAAATATTTAAGGCGATAATAAACCCGTGACTTATATATAATAAGGTAAAATGTACTGCTCTCTTTGACTATGGAGGTAAGAATATACTACACCTAAAACAGTGATGTTTCCAATGTTAGGTAACAGATTAATTGAAACAATTTCTTTTTTCAACTTCAATGCTTGTTAAAGTGTGGGTGTCATACATATTTGAGTATCTGCCAGTAGAAACATTGCTGTCAAACAACTGTTATGATTTTGTTATCTTATTGTATTGAGTCATAATTCAAGCAAATCTGTACAGCATCTCGAAGATAATCAGCACTTTCTTCGGAACATTTTTAGGAACCATCGGGTTAGTGGTGTTTTAAGTTTACATTCGTTAGGTATATGAATGATACGAAAACCCCTTACAATAATTGATGTATGTGATAAAATATACACTTAATATGTCAATGTTGTTGTAGTATCATATTTCTGAGAGTATTTGAATATCAATTGAAAAAAAGCATAAACTCTAAATAGATATTCATGACTTTACTTTTAAGTAAAGAGGGGATAGGATGAGTTTCTAGCATAGAATTATATTTCTATTTAAACCAACTTTTAAACAAACAACCAAATGATAGTAAATAATAATTTAATTATAATGGCTTATATATAAAGGGCTCAAGAGCCCTGGTTTCAATTTAAAAAATAATAAAAATCTAAAGGAAAGACCATTAATTTCATAAAATTAATTAGGTAGTTACTAGTAACACTGCATATTCTTATTACCCTTTCTATCGTCACCTAAGTTAGGTAAAATACAATACTAGGAGTGTTCGTTAGTGTTATGAGTACGGATGGCGTAGTGGTTTAAGCGGTCATCTTTTGCGCTGAGCGTTGTAGGTGCGATCTCCACATAGGATAACACTCTGTATGATCGACAAATCGTTGCTCTGAGTCTGGGTGTTCATTGTGTCCGTTTCATGTATGTTTGTAAAGTCCATCGCGTCGCAAGATTTATTCCGAGTGCGGGCAGTGTAGTTGGCTTAAAAAAAATAGATACACAATAGCAGATTCCATATTATTATTCCATATTTTATAGTGGGATTTATTAAGCTTCGTAAATCTGACTCTAAACTTATTGAATATAATAATACTTTAGGCTACAGCAAAATTTGCCAATGTTCCTAAATAATATCAAAATCAACTAACACATATAGTAATGTAAGGAAGTTCAGTTACTAGGCAACAAATTGAAATATAAACAAGCTAAAAAGTAAACTGTCAAGTGCAGCTATAAATACTTTTTCACTCTCTATACTTTCCCGTTTAACATAAAGCCATGTCTAAATATTATTAATTAGATAGAACCTAATTCGTCGGGTACCGTCGGCCGTTCTTGGGTAAATATGTTACCGCTGTGTTGCTGGTCATATAAAAAGTTTCCTCCGAGATCCGGTCACACTGGTCCGTAAGATCGACGACCTCTGCTCGCCGTTTGACTTATGGAAATTACTTTTCTTGCCTCACCTGACTGATAGACTGTGATGTCCCGATCAATATTTCATATCATTAATATTTGTGGGAAATAATCTGTTGGACCGAGAAAAAATCTTTATCCAATATACATTGAAATCATTTAAGCGTGCGTGCAACAGTAAAACTTGACTTTTATTTCAATCTGTGTTTTTTTTTACTGGTACAACATTATAATTTTAGTTTATTTCCTTTGGTGCATCTTCTCTATATTTTTGAGCCTCTCTCATTTAGTTGAATTCTATGAGTGTGTTTTGATTTTAATATCGAAAATGTTTTAAAACACTTTAATATTACATATATGTTTACTTTACTTGCGTACCTGGGCTCCCTGCGTCTGTGCACATCTTACATCAGTGACTATAACATTACGATGTGCTTACGTTACCGGTTACGAGAAGACCCACTTATCTAATATTCCTCACCATACTCGGGTTTTCATCATTATATGATTTTTACAATAACACAAAATAACGCGTTCCTTATTAAAGTAGTAAAGATATTCATCATTTACATATAAAGTAATTAATTAAACTTTTTTAATGTTATCCTTAATTTAAGCTCGTTTTAGGAAACTAACATAAAATAGGTATGTGTTAAATATTACTATCATGTTATTATGTAGTATCATTTCTAAATAGTAGACGTGAATCGAGTGTAATTATATTGATGAAGCGTACGACAAAAATACCTCACATGAGATATAGACCTCAAATAGATACGTCATTAATAAACAGCACCTCACCTATTACAGAGCAAGTGATGTTGCAATTCATGATCCGAGGCTGCTTTAGCGGTCGCGCTTGGCGGTGCAGCACGATCTGGCGTTCCGCTTTGCGCCGTCGGCGCATGTCCCCTCCTCACCTCTCTTTCTTACTGCCCCCTCGTGTCCGCGGCCCTGACCAAGACACAGACCCCACGGAGGCAAAATGTTACGAAATTGAACATCGGCTAAAACGAGTTTTGTGTCTGTAGTGCAGGGCTTGTGTGATGTCGTAAGTGTTCAATGGATTGAGAACGGTAGCCTAGTTCGCTATATTGACGACTTAATACACCAGGTGCCTTATGTTTCCATTTTTAGTTTCATTAACTGAAATTACCAATAACATACAAGGAAGGATTGACCATGTTTTTATTTTTCGAACAAATGCAAAATTTAGATAAAAATTTCAAGAGCATTTTTATACAGTTGTTCAATATGAGCTATGAGTAATGCTTTACTAATTGTAGCGATAGTTTTATTATCGTATGTTTCACCCCATAATCTTCCCGTTCATCGTAATTACGGGTGTGCAATTTATCTTCTATACTCATTACGTGGATATAACAGCAGTAACTTGGATGAGCTTGGCCTATGTTTATTATTTATGCTTTTATACTTACTCGTACATTTACTATGTATGTACATTACGAGGTAGAAATTACGAACCAACAATAATCCGTTACAATAAAATATGGCTATCATTACTTAACATACTACTGTTGAAAATTACAAATAGATATAAATTCTTAATCATACTAAAATACGAGTAACTGAATACAAAAAAAATCGGGTGTAATTTTTATCGAACTTTACGTTGCCTAGGATTCAAATAAAATAATGATTTTGAATTGACAATATTTTGAATAAAGTCCTGCCAATAAAGCCTGTGACCAACGACTGCCAATTCAAAGGTATCTACTTCACTTCTACTTTAAGGTTCACATACTTAGAACAAATTGCGAGCGCGGTTGCGGCGCCCCTTAATTATAATAGAATGCGATAATCATGTATCATCACTTTAAAAGTCAGTATAACATTATATTTTTGTAAGAAATATAGTAAATTGGTTTTAGATTATTTTTAAAATGATTGTCCAACCACCAAACTAAGCTAAATATTAACATGTCATACTTTCAAGTCCATTGCCTTAAAAAACCCATTACACTAAACCACTTTGAATTTGATATATGTTCATAATTATTTAATAATTGTAATGGTCATGAGCAAGATTTCTTTTTAATACATCAAGTGGTATGTCAGACAACATACCGTCTGAGGTTTTTATTGCAGAACATTATTAAAACAATTAGAAATATCAACCACCTAATTTGTCAAGAAGTAATTATTTCGCATCACATGTCACAACTTAATGGCTTTTAAAGTATATAACCCACCTGCTGTTTCGTATTTTCTTTTCTTTTCATTGCATAAAGACAAAAATTGAATTTAAAAAAGTCAAACTATAGGTATAAAATTACTTTTGCATCAAATTTTACATATTTTACACGTGTAATAAAGTGTAAACCTAAACTTGCAAAAAGCACAGTATATTAAAACTTATTATAGGCACTTTAAATTTTAAATGTATAGATAATATATTTAAAATTTGCGTGCCCTGACTGACAAAGCCTAAACTGTAGCGGCTACAAACTTGAAATTAAGATGCTTTTTAAATTTTAAGCTCCCAGATTTTTTAGACCTCTAATTAGTAAAATAAGGAACGAGCGGTTGTGTAAAAGTTCTTCATTTTCAAGGTTAGAAACATAAAATGAGAAATCGTATGATATAGAAAGGAAATTGACGGACAAAGAATTGAAGGACCCTTCAGATTGCTTTTTTAGTTAAGGTAAGGATTTCGAACTTTAACCAGTCAACTTATAAAATTATTTCAGTACTCTTTTACTACTACTGTACTACTTTTAACGGCAGTGTCGCTTTGAATGGGGAAACTCCCTGTATTCCTATTGTGCGAGGTTAATTTATGAGCGCCTGGCTTCACATGTCTTGTGATTTAATTTTAGACTTACTGAGGTTGGCGATTGCCAATAGCACCAGAAGTGCAGGAAGAAGGATCTATTCAGGATATCAGCACAATCCAGTTATTCTGTGTTCCCAACCCCAAATACTTTAGAAATTTAATTAATGCAAATACTGTCACGACCTAGTAGTAGTACTAGTAGTCGCCTAAAGTATTTAGGAATTGTTATAAACAACCAAAATTGTTAAAAAGTAAGTATATGATAAAATAAACGTGTAGTATAACACTTATTCAGTGATATGCGCATTTCTTTAGTAAAGCGGGGTTTAGTGGTACAGAAAAATCTTTTATATCACTCAAGACGGGTCACCTCTCCCAGGGACGTCCACAATCTTGTCTGCTCCATTCTATTTCCATTATCTTATATTTTATTGATACCAGCAAAAGAATTATATTACTTAATATAAGTTAGGTACAATTACAAGCTATAAATAATAAAATTAATCGGTTCTCTATTATATGATATGCAAAATGAACGCAGTAAGCAGTAGGCCATAATTATTTTCTTTTTCTAGTAGTAAATAGCCATTCAAGTAGTGTGGGTGTGGGATACTAATGAATGTACATATAATTCCATTACGACTTAAATAATTAAACTAACTTTTAACTCTTTGTACCTAGTAACATTATGTGTTCTCTGTTAAAAAGTGAATAAGGGATATTTTATTGGTTGTCGATTAATAGACAAGGAATATTTTTAAGACCAAATTAAAACTTTAATTCTTACACTTAATCTTAGGTACATATTTTATGTACTGTCAGAGTTCACGGACGCTCAAATAATGTAAATTTATTTACCTTAATTTTTTGTTGCAAACTGATATGTTAGAGGGGGCAGACGAGCAGACGGGTCACCTGATGGAAAGTGACTATCGCCGCCCATGAACGTCTGCAACTCAGGAGTCACAAACGCGTTGCCGTATATATACGAATGTAAATTAATCTTACAGAATAAATGATTATTATACATGCTATTTACTTAGGTAGCTTGAATGGCGACTGACAATAGAGTGCCAATATTGAGTTGATGTTCTATGTCACGACGATAATGCCATAATGTATGTACATATGTATACAAGGTACCTGCAATAGAAAAACACTTCAAATATCAGTTTTAAATAACATTGAGTTTGTTTTTTTTTTGATAATTTTACTTACGTCCTTTTTTTTAAATGAATTATTTATTAAAACATATTTCCATGGACTTCTTTCTCAAGAATATAATAACGCATTAGGTCATTTGCTCCGGGGTCATTTGCATTGGGGTGCGTGGTCCGGAACCTCCTTGTGGTGCACCCTGGGCAACGGGGACGGCAGCGCCTCTCTCCCTAGGTGGGAGAGGCGCTGCCGCCTGCGGCCAATTCCGGCCGAGGTGGGAACGGCCTGTCAAGGGCTGTTCGGAGGGCTGCTTTCCGCATGTCCCTCTGTTTGGCAGAGGGCATAGGGGAGAGCGGGCTGGGGGCGGACGGGTCCACTGCCGCTGGCTCTGTCCAGAGGTGGTGGACACTGGTCTGACGCAGACCACCGTCCGGCCATGTCGTAACCCTGACTGGCAACAGTCAGGAATGACGGCTCTTCGAGGGCTACGAGGAAGGCAACCTCTATAAAAAAACCCTGGGGGCGGACGGATCCGGTCTGGTGCAGACCCCGTCCGGCCCAGCCGTAATCCTGAATGGACAGGACCGGTGGATCTTCGGATCCGCGAGGACGTAAACCTCTATAAAAAATGCTCTAGGCCCACGTTCTGACGCCTGGCAAGGGGCTGAGTCGCTGGAGGGAGTCCAGTGCCGAAGGCGTCCCCGTCGAAGGACGTAAAACTTAAAAATGACATGAGGCCAACCATAGAGAAATCTACCCAGGAGGGTACCGGGCACACAGTGTCTGGGGAATCCCTCCCGGAGCCAAACGGCTCCGGCAGCTCCCACTCGTATTCTGGGGGGAGCACCAAATGTCAAACCTGCCCGTCGCCGAGCAGTAAATCCGGCGACGTTATCGCGGAGGACGCGAGAAACCTGGAGGTAGTGTCGAACACCGACACTGCCTCGGAGAGGAGCGGAGCGAGTACCCCTATGGTCTCAGCTGTGGAGCAGCACCAGAAGGGTACTCCAAAGCGCAAAAGGCGCTCGCTTCGCCTGGGCCTGAAGAGGCAATTGGAGTCGGCCTCGAGCGATGAAGCCTCGGCTCCCAAAGTCGGCACAAGCCGCAGAGGCGCTCGCGGCGGAGGCCGACTCCCCAAGGCCATGGTGGCCCGAAAGAAGGTGGCGGTCCAGTCCGCTGGCTCTGGGAGGAGCCGAAGATGGGGGTCTTGGACGGAGTAAACAGGATGGGGGTCGCGTCCGAGATGTCGACCACTGATGTGGGGAGCGGGGGTGGGGGTGCTGGCCTCGTTGAGCTACGAGGCAAAACCGGCAACCCCGTCCGACCGGATCGAGGAGGCAATCGGCGCGGCCGATTCCTTGCTTCAGACGTCCGGTGTGGCCGGGGTGCCCCCAACAGGAGGCCCTGGTAGCGGTCGTGCGCTCCATAATCGAGGCGGGCAGACTCCTTGTGGCCGAGAGCAGGGCCCACGCTAGGGAGAGAGCCCGCCTCGAGGCGGATCTCGCCAAGGCTCGTGCCCACGCTGGTGCCACACCAGCGTCTTCGGCACCTGTGGCGTTGTCCGCCCGTAAGGAGCCGGACTTAGTCCGACTCGTGGCGGAGATGGAGGAGCGTATAATGAGGCGCATCTCCGCAATAGAGAGCGCCCGTTGTCGCCCACCTCTGGCTCCGCCAAGGGCAACCTATGCGGCCGCTGCCAGGGCGGGCCTAACAGCCCAGCCAGCAGGCTTAGGGTGGCTGGGCCGTCATCAGCGCCCCCGCCCCAGAAGACCGGAAAAGGGCAAAGGGAGGGGGAAGGCGGCCCCAACCCAAGCCCCAGTCTCGGCCCCGGCTGACACCGCACAGCGCTCGTTGGAGCGGGGCTGGACGGTGGCCGGGGACAACAAAAAGAGGCGGAAAGGCCGCCAAAAAAGCGGCCAAGAAGGCGAGGAGGGACGCCGCCACCGCCGCGAAGGGAGCGCCGAGGAAGCTCCGCGCCCCTCGCTCCTCCTCGGCCGTCGTTATCACTTTGACGGCGGAGGCAGCGGAGAGGGGCGTGGGGTACGCCGAGGTCTTGACGAAAGTCAAGGCCAACGTGGACCTCAAAGCCCTCGAGATTCCGGGCGTCCGGTGTAAGAACACACGGACGGGAGCCCGGCTCCTCGAGGTAGCCGGCGCTACCAGTGGCCCCAAGCCGATGCCCTAGCGGCTAAGCTGAGGGAGTCACTGGATGCAGCTGACGTCCGAGTGTCCAGGCCCACTAAATGCGCCGAAGTCCGCATCACGGGCCTGGACGACTCTGTCACGGCGGACGAGCTCAGACTCGCCGTGGCGGAGACGGGAAGCTGCCCTCTGGACAGCGTGAAGGCCGGAGCAATACGCTTCGGCCCCGGTGGACAGGGGGCAGCGGTTGTCAGCTGCCCCATCGCGGCGGCCCAGAAGGTCGCCGATGGACGGAGCCTCCTGGTCGGAGGTTTCCTGAGGGCGCAGGCACGACTCCTGCAGGCCCGACCGGCAAGGTGCTTCAGGTGCCTGTCGGTGGGTCACGTAGGGGTGCACTGCACGGCGGAGGCCACCGTAGGTGACCGATGCTTCCGCTGTGGCCAGCCCGGTCATAAGGCGGGTGGCTGCAACGCTCCGCTGCGTTGCTTTAGGTGCGCAGCGGGGGGCAAGCCTGCCGACCACCGGGTTGGTGGTAAGGCCTGTGCCCTATCGCGACCGAAGCCGGGAGGCCGACCTTCCGCCTCCGAGCCGCTGATCCAGACGGAGAGTGCCGCTGGACAGCCGCAAAGTTCGCTGCGGGATGCGGGGATGGAAGTCCAGTGATGGATCCACATCTCCGCATCCTCCAGGTGAACGTAGGCCACGGTGCCGATGCTCAGGATCTTCTGCTCCAGAGCATGGCACAGTGGTCCATCAACATCGCCGCTATCGCCGAGCCATATGTCCATCGGTTTCTCGGGCCTGCCTGGGAGACCGACTTGGACGGCACGGCGGCCCTGGTGCACGGTACCGCAGCCGGCACTCCACCTCTTTGCAGTAGTTGCAAGGGGACGGGGCTGTGTAGCGGCGATAGTTGGAGATATAGCGGTCGTGGCCGCTTATTTCACGCCGAACCGAAACCTAACTGAGTACGAGCAATGGCTCGCCTCAGCTGGCCGTCGTCGTCGATGCCTGTCGCCCCCACCCGGTTCTTGTGCTGGGGGGACTTCAACGCCTGGTCGCAGGCTTGGGGTTCCCTGCGCACGAACCCGAGGGGCAGGGCATTGGAGAACTGGGCTGAAAGATTCGGCCCTAGTTCTCCTAAAACCGGGGGCCGTGGCCACGTTCGTGACGGCGAGGGGTAGTTCGATTGTGGACAATCTCGTTTCGCATGCCCCTCGCTAGCGCGTCGTGTCCAAGACTGGCGCGTCGTTGTCGGGGAGGAGACAGGTTCGGATCACCGATATATTCGGTTTTGACGTCTCCGCCCCTACAGATGGCGCGCCGGTCAGACCGGCACCACCTGAACCACGTTGGGCGCTCAAGCGCTTAGATCGCGACCTCCTCCTGGAAGCCGCCATCGTACAGGCCTGGGCTCCTGCGCCGGACAGGCCTGTCGACGTCGATGCTGAGGCACAGTGGTTCCGGGAGGCCATGACCCGCGTCTGCGATGCGGCGATGCCTAGGGCTCAGCCCAATACTGCAAGGCGCCAGGTCTACTGGTGGTCGCCGGAGATCGCACGGCTGCGTCAAGCCTGCGTGACCGCGCGCCGCCAGTGGTCCAGGTTCCGCAGGAGGCGTCGCCGCCCCGAAGATGCGGCAGCGAGAGAGGCGGAGCTGTTAGCGGGTTACAGGGTTTGCCAAGAGGGCCCTTCAGGCAGCGATAAAGCGGGCCAAGAGCGAGGGCCCGCCGGGAGATGCTGGAGACACTGGAGCGGGATCCGTGGGGACGCCCCTACCGTATGTTTAGGGGCAAGATGCGCCCATGGGCCCCGCCGCTCACACGGTGTCTTCAGCCAGAGCTGCTTGAGAGGGTCGTTGGCTCCCTGTTCCCAACGCGAGTGGTGGAGCATACTCCACCACAGATGGCTCCGCCTCCGGCGCTTGAGGCGCCTAACGTGGATGACGACGACGTGCCTGAGGTCACTGGGGTGGAACTAAGGGTGGCGGTGTTACGGCTTAAAGCCAAAAACACCGCCCCGGGACCCGATGGCATTCCTGGCCGAGCGTGGGTCCTGGCCTTAGTCGACGAGGCTCTCGAGCCCCGACTGCGAGGGTTCTTCAGCGCATGCCTCGAGCGGGGCCAGTTTCCGAAATTGTGGAGGACGGGGAAACTGGTCCTCATCCGAAAGGAGGGGCGCCCGGCGGACTCACCGTCCGCCTACCGGCCCATAGTGTTGCTTGACGAGGTGTGCAAGCTCTTTGAAAGAGTGATTGCAAGGCGCCTCGTCAAGCATCTCGTGATGGTTGGGCCGGATCTGGCGGACAACCAGTACGGTTTCCGTCAGGGGCGCTCCACCGTGGATGCGATCATGCGCGTGAAGGCTCTGGCGGAGGAAGCAGTCTCCCGGGGTGAAGTGGTGTTGGCGGTGTCCTTGGATATCGCCAACGCGTTCAACACTATGCCCTGGAGCTGCATCAGGGAGGCGCTCGTGTATCACGAAGTGCCTCTCTACCTCCGCCGCATAGTCGGGGCATATTTGTCGGAGAGAGCCGTCGTCTACCCCAGTAGGACCGGTCTCGGTAGGCGTGAAATGTCATGCGGTGTTCCGCAGGGGTCGGTGTTAGGGCCACTCTTGTGGAACATCGGCTACGACTGGGTGCTTCGTGGTGCCTTCTTGGATGGTGTCGCCGTCGTGTGCTACGCGGACGACACACTCGTGACGGCGCGCGGCAAGACGCACCACGAGGCAACCCTGAGGGCCACGGCCGGGGTTGCCCAAGTCGTTGAGCGTATCCGGCGGCTGGGTCTCGAGGTGGCTCTGCACAAGTCCGAGGCCCTGTTCTTCCACGGGCTTCGGAGGAAGCCGCCCTGAGGGATCTAGCCTCACGGTAGGAGGCACTCGCATCGGCATCGAGCCCTCGATCAGGTATCTGGGGCTCGTACTCGATGGCCGATGGGACTTCGGATATCATTTTCCGAGGTCTGGTCCCCAAGTTGGTTGGGGCAGCGCGTGCGTTGGCGCGGCTGCTGCCCAACATGAAGGGGCCCCGATGACTCCTGCAGGAGACTCTACTCGGGGGTTGTGCGGTCCATGGCCCTTTACGGGTGCCCGGTATGGGCGGGGGCCCTGAAGGCCAGCAACGTCGCGATACTGCGACGACCGCAGCGAATGCTGGCCATCAGGATCATAAGGGGATACCGCACGATCTCCTTTGAGGCAGCGAGTCTCCTGGCCGGAACTCCACCGTGGGACCTGGAGGCGAGAGCCCTTGCGGCACTGTATCAGTGGCGCAAGGAGGCGCAGGAGTTGGGTCGATGCCCCGAGATTCGAGAAATCGATGACCGGAAATCCCAACTCCGCCAGGTCATCATAGGGGAGTGGAGGGAACGACTCGGGCAACCGAGCGCTGGGCACGCCGTCATTGCGGCGGTAAGACCCGTTATGGAGGATTGGCTCGAGAGGCGTCACGGGACCCTCTCATACCGATTGACGCAGGTGATCACTGGGAAGGGATGTTTCGGAGATCACCTGTGTCTGATCCGCAAGGAGCCAACGCCTGAGTGCCACCACTGCGATGGCCAGACCGTGGACACGGCTCTCCACACGCTGGCAGAGTGCCCGGCGTGGGTTGAGCAGAGGCGAGACCTCGTGGCGGCCATCGGAGTGGGAGTTCTCTCGCTCGATAGCCTGATTGCGGCTATCGTGCGGAGCGAGAGTGCGTGGAACTCTGCCGTCTCCTTCTGCGAGCAAGTTATGCTCGCGAAGGAGACGGCGGAGCGGGACCGGGAGAGGTTTAGAACTCTCCCGGCCCGCCAGGCCCGGGCACGGGCCAGGCAGCGCAGGCGACTCAGGCGCCGGAGGTCGCAGAACGACCTCCGTCCTCCATAAGCGCAGGCCTGGGGGTGACAGGTGAGGCCATCTGTCACCCTAGCAGAAGCAGGCCGGGGTGGCGGCGAGCGCGTTGCGAAGCGCGCTCGCTTCCAGGGAGCACAGGGAACATGGGGTTCCCACACGGGGCGGGGGTCGTCTACTCGTCTGTAGATGACCCGAGGTATGTCGGGGCACCAGGGCCTTCCTTTCTAGGGTATACCTGATTCCCCGGCTATTAGTACCCGGCGAAGGCGTGCGGTTTTAGTCGGTTCGAGTCCGACATGCCACGAAACAAATATCTTTAAAATTAGACTTATGTGATTTGTATACAAAACAAGATTCATATAGCTAGTTGTTTTTGACTATTCCATTCACCCACTACTCACAAAATAGTATACCGAAACGTGAATATATTCAGTATTACCAAAAAAGGATTGTTGTACACTACTACTTATATTTCTCCCAATACATTTATAGTGTCATGTTATACGGTATGTGATCAGACTACATGCGGCTATTGAGAACGTCTTATCTTTAAAAAAATATTTTTGTACTTAGTAGATTTATCGCGAAACTATAAGTTAATCAATTAAAATAACCCGCGCTGACGTGTTATTTATCAAAAATCTTTTGCAGGTGCTATGTTCAAAAGAGAAATGATTTATGATACCCTCGTCTGTGCAGATTGCTTTCACTAATTAGGTATTATGACATTATAAACTAGAATTGCACCTGTTTTTGAATTAAAGCCGTGCGCTAGCGTGTCCCTTATTTTTTTAAGTTTTAAATTTCTAACGCATAGGTCTTAGTTTCGTTCATTTGCCTCTAAAATACTCAGAAGTAAATTTTTACCTTTTTTGTAATACGATTTTGTAGTACGAACCTGTGCCGACTTGCGTCGAATCATGCTCATACATGTTGCGCGGCAATAGCGGTGCGTATTCGCGGTATTTGTCATTTGTTCTTAATTATTCTCGCCATTAACACGTATTGTTTTACATTAGTATTTCCTTAGTTGGCGACAAAAATTATCATATATATAATAACTCATATCATATCATAACAGGCGCAAAGTTACCGTCTAATCATCAATTTCTTGCAGTACTTTATTTTAACATTCGAGAAGTTAAATTCACTGTTAGTGAAACAGTGAGTGTATTTTATTTTGGGAAAAGGCTAGAATCCCTACCAGAGCTAGTTTTTTTACCTAACTGTGTAAAAAAAACTTGTGGATCTTAACCATGCTTGGAGGGAGTAGCAAAAAAATAAAATACAAGATATTTACAAGCGCCGTGAAGAGGACTTTAAAAACAATTTAGAAAATTTATTTGATATAGCACACGCTGATGCTTTACGGGTTGAAAATTGAAGACGATTAAATATTTTTACAAAAACAAAGAGAACCAGGGCGTCCAGAGTGATTAGCGGTTGTAGAAAAAAAGTTAGCCCAAAAAGAAGAAAGGGCAAGTCAAAAAAAAATTAATGAAGAGAAAAAGAGATATGAGCAAATGTATTTCTGATGTTTATCGTCATCTCTTACGATTCTATACAAACGAAAGAATATCACGATCAACTTAAAAGCTCTGATGAAAGCCTTGAGAAACCCTTGCCATCCACCTCTCAAAAGGAAAGTTCTGAAACTACTATAAAAAGAGGAAGGAAAGACTTCATCACGTCTAAGTTAGTTGCAGCTTTAGATAGATTTCAATTAAGCATAAGGGATTTTGTCTATATATTTCTATATATTTGCACTAGATCTATTTCTTAGCGTTGTATGTACTCTGACGGGGAAGGCACCAAATCAAGATTTGTGTTTTTTAAATGTTGATGATCTCCAAAAAGCAGCTCTAAGCAATTTTAGTCAACATCTTTGGTACTCGTCAGAAGAAATTGGCATTTTATCACTCTTTGATTATGAAGTTAATGAACAAACCAAGACGAATATTGTAGTGAACTTACAAAGAGAGAGTTTATATGATTCTGGGAAGACATACATTACATCTGAAGAAGATATTATGTCTGATTATTTGTATGTATGTAAAAAATAGTACTATGTATTATTATTTTACTATTTTTTTTTTACTGTTTTCAATAAATTGATAATAATACAGGCTTAATTATTGTTGCAGTAAAATCAATAAGTGATTTTATGTCTGTCAGGAGCACAAATTTATTTTCTCGATTGAAAATTGATAAGATGTTGCTTCTTTAGAGGCATAAAGAAAAGTGCTTTCTTTACGGGCAGTTAATGATACAGCTCAAAGAGCTGTAAAGCTTATGCAAGATTTTCATGGTTTGATCACTGCAAAGGAAGAGCATAAGAAATTTTTGCTACGCTGTGTTCAGCATAGAAATCTGTATCCATACTGAAAAAAAGAGACCCTCAAAACAAAATATCCTGCCTGATCTGTAATTTTTCTTTTTTTGATCTGTAATTTTAATATTTCAATTTATTTAGCCACATAACGGAAAGGGTTAAAACAGCAATTTTCAAAATTTTCAGACTTCTGTCGCCACGGGTTAATGTTGACGTAGGAAGATAAAAATTTTTTTTTTTCGTCGTCGGCGTCGCGACAAAACGGGTGTACACGGGGGTTGTCCGGTCAATGGCACTGTACGGTGCACCGGTGTGGGCGGAGGCTCTGACCGCCCAGAATAGGGCACGCCTCTGGCGCCCTCAGAGGGTAATGGCGGTCAGAGCCATACGCGGTTACCGCACCGTTTCGACGGAGGTGGCATGCGCGTTGGCCGGAACTCCCCCGTGGGATTTGGAGGCGGAAGTGTTCGCCGAAGTTTATCGGCGAGTGGCTGACTCCCGGGCGGAGAGCGGATTTCGCCCTCCGCCCGAGGATGTGCGCGAGTGGCGGCAAGCCGCTCGCCGAGCCACGATGGCTCGTTGGTCGTTCCGGCTGGCTTCGCCGCCGTGGAGGCTCTCCAGCCGGTCATCGCCGAGTGGGCAGGGCGGCAGCACGGGACCCTTTCCTTCCGGCTGACGCAGGTGCTTTCCGGGCACGGTTGCTTCGGAAAGTACCTGCACTCGGTCGCTAGGAGGGAACTGAGTCCCGCCTGCCACCACTGCGACTGCAGTGAGGACTCGGCCCAGCACACGCTGGCGGTCTGCCCCGCATGGGCGACGCAGCGCCGGGCCCTCACTGCAGTCATCGGAGCAGATCTCTCGCTACCGGCCGTAATTCGCTCCATGACCGGTAGCGACAGTTGTTTTACCGCGGTCGCAACCTTCTGCGAGGAGGTAATCTCGCAGAAGGAGGCGGCGGAGAAGGCCCGGGAGGACGACCTCCACTCGGACCTGATCCGCCGCCGGCGTTTCCCCTCCACCCGCATTAGTTGGCCAGCCGCGAGGGGGCGGCGTCCGCGTGTGCCGGACGTCGCCTAAAGAGAGGAAAATTTTGAGACAGGGCCCGCAATAGGAGCGGGCCGGCGCTAGGAGGGGTCCAGAAGGCGATAACTACCTGGACCCCTCCTAAACTGGAAAAGCAAAGAGGGCACACCGTGTGGTTTTAGTCGGTTCGAGTCCGACACACCACCCCGCCGCAAACCCCGGTGGGGTGACGGTCCGAGGGGATTTCCACACGTTAAAAAGAAAAAAAAAAAAAAAAAAAAGGAAGATAAAATTTTGTATTTAAGTAACTCTAGGTAGTTTCAAAAGAAAAGTACTATGCATTTCGATATCAAAAAAAAATCACCCATATAAGGGTCATCCTACCATGCACAATGTTTATATGATATATTTAATATTCTTTCATTATAAATGTGGAAAATAAATGAACATGTAAACTTATGTAAAGTACTTGATGTGCCCATTTACATGTTTTTATACCTACATATGTATGTTTGTTGTTGTTTTATTTATTTTCTTGTCTTTTATGTACATTATTATCAAAATATTTTTGTCTTCTAACTTTTCACCCTTTAATATTCATAAGTTTCATATGTTGAAATTAAATACCATTTTTTTATTTACTGGATCCTAAGTAGTATAAATGATTTATGCCGTTAAATAAAATAATATCACACAATACGATAAACGAAAAATACTTACCTATGATATTTATTACAGCAAAGCATGTAGTTAAGTACTCACAGAGCATTGAAAAATATTTCTTCTATAAGAGACGGTAAAATATTTGTTTGCAATCTAGTGTGTACAGTAATTGCTTAGTTTAATGCGAGTTTGATAGATTTTAACGACTGTGACTATTGTTAAGGACCACCCTGGAATCACTGACGAGTTCCTGTTATTAAGTCTCTTGTGAGTTGACGGATTCACACCGTACCTTCACCTCATGGGGGCTGTTTAGATTGTTCTGTGTTATCACAAGCGTTTTATAAGATGCGGGTAAAAAACTTTACGGCTAATTTTATGGTTTCTGTCATTGTAATTGTATAAGATAACATGTTGACTAAATAACGGAAACATTAAAAGTAATTATGTAATCCATTTTTTTTTATACGTTATGGTATCTTTGAGAAGTCACACAATCTTATTCGTGTTTCATATATTATACTAGATTTTGCCCACGGCTTCGCTTGCGTAAATGTCAATTTCGTCAATAAATTTGACAGGGATAAGTCAGGGGTGGCATTTAAAAAAAAAAACTATATAGTATACATTTTGAAATGCTCCTTAATATATCATACTTTTACTTACGAGATAAAATATAATTTTGTTAAGCTGTTTTTAGACGATTCTTTTTACACAAATACATGAACATTCAATTAAAACCAAGGGACTACAGTCTTTATTGGTCTACAGAGATGTTATATAAAGCATTTTTTAACTACGTCGAACAGGGACTATCAGAGTACACAATTTTTTAAATAAAAACTTCTATAAATGACATGCATGTTTACTAAAGGAGCATGTAATAATTTCGCGGATGTCTTAATAATTTTAGGTCTGTTTTAGGTATGTATATACGTCCTCAAACAACACTGGTGAGTAAAACGTACCACACTACTGTAGTAGTACCTCCAATAAACGGGAATACTATTTTTGTGCAATTCCTTATTGGTATACGAAATTATTAGATCTTCAATTATTACTTAATACGTCTCATTCATGTATTGATACATCACATTCATATATTCAAATAAGGTGGATAATGAACAAACAAAAAAAAACCTACAAACACAACATTGAAGTTAAGTTGTTTCTATATTACCTGTCGTGAAGATTGAACTGAGTCACTATAAGTATACGTCAATTGTAAGAAGTAAGAGTTCAAAACAGTTGGCTATAACAAAGAGTAGCATGCATATTCATGTTCCGCGCCCCCTTTACAACGTCCCGGCTGAATTGCGCCCGCGCCGCTGTTGACACGGTTACCGTGCCGACTCATTCGAGATTCTTTGACACTGTACCTAAATAAATCTTTTGTTTATTATATGGTAGACGACAGGTTAAATAATGAGTCTGGCTGTTTGTCATATAAGGTAATGTTTGCCAATTTTTATGAAGAGCACTTTTTCAACACGTTTTGTTACATAATCTTTATAACAAGAGCATAATATATGATCTATCAGCTCTATACCTAAGTATCCTACGATGAGGTAAGCAGAAATATTAAAGAACTAACCATCTATGCTTATGGACGTAAGATTAGATATCGATAATCATCACATGAGGAGGTAAGTCTAATGAACTAAAACTAGATGACATTAATATCCCTATAATATAATAATATGTAGTGGTAATTGTAATCCTATCCGTACTATGAATTCTTAGGTTTACAATTTGTACAATCACACATTTTAGACTAGTTTTTGCCCACGGCTTATGTCAATGAATTTGGTGGATTTAAACAGTAGCATCTGTGCTATTTAAATCGGCCAAATAGGAGGAAATCTTAAAACAAATCCTATACCTATACCCTTCTGTCCGCAAGGAAAGTGGTGATCCCTTTCTCAGTCAGTTCCAACAGTGAACGCTCATGACTTTCCACATCTGGGACTCACATGGGCGTTGATACCAGTTGTCACAAGCCATAGGTAAGGGCGAAATCGTGAACAGTTCTCCCCGCGTGATCGGTTCTGCGTGAGCAAAGCTATTCGGCGTTGTGAGCGTTGAAGTCATTTGGACGTGGTCCATCAGTCGGTCAGTTTCGGTGTCAGCGCTATGGGACCTGTAGAGGCATGCATAGACCCGAAGATGGTCGTCGCTGTCTACATGGAGCCACAAGATCGAAAGGGCCCGTCCTTCAAGATTACTGGGGCCGCGAGAAGTGATATCACCTCTAACGTACACGCACACTCCAGCCTTAGCAACAAAGGAGTGTTCCAGATGATAGCCAGGGTAGAAGCGGTAGGATATGTCTGATGGAGATGCGATCTTCTCAACCATACTGTGGCACAAACAGTCACCTGCGGCATTTCCGGACCGTGCTACCTCCAAGCATTTAAGAAAAGAGAGTGATACCGTTCCCAATGATGTCAACGCACTTCTAAGTCCTGAGTTTCAAATGTTCATGGAAGGCGGGAGTCACTCTCCTCAAGTTACCTTAAAAGTAAGTGACATTACAAAAAAAGGACTTTTTACTTTAACAAAAAATTTATATACATATAGGTCCAGTGTACCACCGATACGAGCATACTTTTAACACAAAGAATTTGGAGTCTTTGAAACAAAGGTTTCGTAGTCGGAGAAGTTACCAGTGATAAATTTTTAAATTTATTTTTGGATCATCGTGGACAATCCATAAATGAATTCTGACCCACGCTGTTTTTTTTATCACAGGAACACTCAAAAACATCAATTTGTCGGAGCTTAGGATGTTCTAAATATTTTTCAAAAGTATTAAATTTACAATAAGGCAACTATCCATATTTGTACTGTCTCAATTAAATTTTGATAATAAATTTAAGGCAGAATAATAAAAGACACCTGCTGGAAGTCACGTAGCGCGGTAGTGAACGATGACGACAACTTATACGTATTGCATCGCATATGTACGTACATGAAAATATTTACTGGAAATTCTTAATCAGCTTTACCTTTAATCAAGCTTTCAGATATTAAAAAAAAAGAATAGATACGTCAAAAATCGGACTTTTAATGTTGTAAAATATTATTTGTTATATTTCTGTATGTCATTGGTACTCATTTCCATTAATCAAAAGAGGACCAAACAGTTGTAGCCATAGTTAGTATGAGTCGCAGAAATCTGTTGTGGTATTTTTTAAAGCTTTTGCTTGTTGCTGTAGGTGATGAACACTGTAGAAGAGTCGGTAGAATTAGCTGTTTATATTCAATTTACTTATTAATTTAATTCATGTCCGAAGATGATTGATAAGGTAGTAAGCCGTACGACATGAAAACAGAACATTTTATTGTAACAATAATCAGAGGACATCAACACCCAAAGTTGTCAAATTATCTTATTCAAGCTTTGTTCCGTTGTTATAACACCCTCGTTTTAAGTATTTAAACATTAATATGATCAACTTTAAAATAAACCAGCAGAATGTGTTTTATGACGATTTATTAACAGAATGCAATTATGTGTGTGTATTGATTTGTATACATGTGTAAATGATGTCAATTTTAAAGTGTTGAGTTTTTTGTTTATTTGACTTGATAATAAGAGTATTGTAAAATTACAAAGACTTCTTATTGAACATCACTTTCAAGTGGGACTTATGTGTCAAAAAAGTGCAAAACTAAAAAACAACTTTTTGGAAAGTTGTTAATCAATAAACAATGATTTTAAATACTATATTATATATATTTTAAATACTGTAGTTGTTAATCAATAAACAATGATTTTTTAATTACTTATCGTGTTGATGGCAACACTTTACACGATTTTGGCCCAGTGCTCGAATGGCGTTTGGCCTTGCTTGATACAAGTCGTCAAGCGTACATGAATCTGGGCTCTCGAGGCATGTTCACAAGTGGCCCATTGTCTGTGGAGATGCGCCACAGTCGCATTTACTTGCGCTTGGGTCTATAAATCCCCACCTTGACAGATTGTCCTGCCAAAAACCTATTAAGCGTCTTCCAGGTTGACCAGGGGAGTTTTTCTCCTACAGGTATATTTTCTGCAAGGGGACGAACTTGGGGAGAGGAGTTTCCGGAGAGAAATATTACTCCATATGTTTTCTCTGGCCCTGGGAACTACGTTTTTGCGCGCAGGAATGATGTTAAGGAAACTGTTTCGCCTTTTCACCCTTTTCAGGATGATGACACAAGGGTTTACAAGTTAAAAAAGTGTAGCAAATCGTTATACCTTACAAAACCCACTTTGACAACCAGTAAGACGATTCCTGTGTGATTCTTTGTAAAGAATCAATTTTTTGGATAATTTAATTATTAGATTACTATATAAATCCTGTACAGTTGGTTGTCAATTTAATTCTTGTATCTAGTCTAAATGCTGATTTTAAATAACATATTAATTGGTTAAAATAACTTTTTTACGTATACAGTTCTAAATATTTTTTACGATACAATAAAACGAACAGGCCCGAATTATGACGCCATAGTGCAGTCTAATTATTCGCATTAAATACTTATTAATATATCATGAAATTAACAAAAGCCCTGAACATGAATCGGATGATAATTTTGAGAGCATTTTAAGATAGTAAAGTTCATTGCCTTATCAGTTTTTATTGTTAAGTAAAAATATAAACCCTTTAAAAATAAATGTTGAAATGTATAAAGTTATTAATCAGACAACAATAGACTTCAATATAATTATAGAACTGTTTCTAATTAGGTCATTGCTTTACATTTACTATACAATATGTTTGAATATAAAACGATTAATGAACGTTACTGAAGTGTTAATCGATTAAACGGTTTTTACTTTTTTTTAAACGATTATATTGTTCTGAGATTGAACACACTGAAATATGTAAAATTAATTTTATTAATATAACGTTTATGTTTCTTTGTATTCGTTTATTAATACGTATATTAAGCGAAAACAACCATTGAGATTAAGTAATCATAGTTTAGTTTTTGGATATTATTTCGGATATAGTCATTAGAGAAACGAGACGACATCGCCATTTTGAAAATACTAAGTTATTCTTAATAAAAATACCTAATAAAAAGCGTGTCTATAGTGTATCAAAACAATATAAATCCCTTTTTTATCCACCATCACTGCTAAAGTTATCTATAGCTCTTTCTTTCTATGATATGATAGGTGTTTTCTTAACTAGCCTAAAGGTTATACACCGGCGAGGCGAGGAGTTTATAGGCCGGGCTAGAATTTAAATTTGTATGGTTTAATGGAATTAAAATTTTTCTCCACTCCCTGCCCATTGTTGGTGTAAAAGGTCTACATGCGCGGTTATTGTGCAAGGCGAAAATTAAAATATTTGTAGGTACAATATTGAACTTTCTTGCTTTAAAAATAGAGAATTTGTTTACTTTAATGTAAGAGCTAAGTCAAGTAAGCGAGCACATGTACATGTCCGAGTGGAGGTTGTCCTCTCATCCCCGCCCCAGGCTTGGCCTTTCTACTGGCTACCCATTCGGCAGAAGAGGCAGTGAAAGACCATTAGGGAGGAATTGGTGTATCACCAGTTGCCCCTACTTGCGGGGCATCATTGGGTTTTATCGCCGCGACAGATCCATATGGGTCGAGATGGCGAGGAATGTCGAAGAAAGGTCACATATAATGCGGTCCCAACCAGACCAAACGCAGAGGTGCAATCCCCACCCTCTCGCTTATCAGAGTGGGGTAAACTGAGGTCAAGGTCGGCCGGCGCATCAATTACCTCGGAAAGCAGCTGGAGCTTTGAGGAACATTTTCTGTAAACTCACTGGGCACCTAAATCGGATTGGGCGAGAGGAGACGGCACAATGCCAGCACTGCGCAGCCTACTGGGACTGCGCCCAGCACACGCTGGAAGACTGCCCCCGGTGGGCGTCTGAACTGCCACTGGCTTCCCCTGGAATAGAGCCTAGTTAGGTGCAGCGTCAATTGGGGGGATGCTGAAATTACGAGCTCCTGGCTCCTGTATCCCCAAGGAGCCGGAGATCTGAAGATATTTTCTGCCCTGTCGCGCAAGACGCTGCTGGCCGGCGCGTGATAGCGCAAGCCTGCGCGATTTAGTAATGTCAATCGCGAGCTGGCACGAGGCAACGCTATACATCTTTCAGTGTTAAAGGGTAAGCGTGATTGCAATTCATGCCCATCCCATCCATACCTCACCTCGCCGGTATTAAACCACCTTGAGACCATAGGCATAGGTCCCACACTTTCAGGTATTTGTACACGTACTTTTATCATTCAGCCAAGAGTAGTACTATATGACTTAACTAATAACGTATTTGAATCATAGATCATAAGATAGTAATAAAACAGGTAATGCTTTAAAAAAAAGAAGGTTTATTTTTAGTTTAATCTCATCGGAAATGAACGTTGCGGTTGTGGGTTTCTGTACAATTTGTTTTACTATTATTATGTAGGTATTTTTTGAAATTGCAATGGACGTTCGTCTGTAAGTGTGACAACGACCTGCGAAGGGATCACGAACGATAAATGACCGCAGTGACGTCGTCTCAATGCTTTGACGAAACAAAAGTATTGCGTTTTGTTAATTGGTTGCATTAATTCTTAAATACGATATTTTGAAATACTTAAATTAGAAGGCAAAGGCTAATTCATTCTGCCCCTTGTAGAATAAATTTGATGCAAATTGATATTGGTGTTTTTTTTTTGCATGGAATAGTTATTAAACAATCAGATGGTTTTTCCTTATGGTGAGTAATTAGCGCTGTCCGTGGACACCTACAACTCAAGAGACACAAGTGCATTGACGCCTTTTGAGTGCTGCCTGCTACCTACTCTCCGTATTAAGGGGAGGGGATGGGCCTCCTGCAAGAATTTCTCAACACTGGGTTGTCTGTGAGGCCTTGGTATTACTGTGCTCGAAGCGGTCCATATGTGAAGATGCATAGCTTTCCCATCCCATGGGTTTTAAGTATATCCATACACCTATTTGTACCGATTTGCACCGCCCTGAAACTGTGTATAAAGTGTCAGTATATCATAGTGCAATTTATAAAAGCTAAGCCCACTTCAAAATACTTATCGTGAATTACTATAACTAATAAATAACTGAAATTTATTATTGAGGAGAGGATTAAGATTCTATTGTGGTGGGCTTCAGTAACAAATAATCGTGTGAAAATAGATAAGACAGTTAGACATTAATTTTCACGCAGAGGAGACCCTTCAGATCTCCTCAATTTTTGTAATTAAAATTCGTTTAAACTTGAGGTACGATCTGTTCTCGATCTCTCAAATGTCCTTAAAAGGTATTTTCGTAATAAAGTAGTAAACATGCAACATTGACTGTAATGTGATTTTATCGTATTGTGACCATCGTATCGTGTGTGAAAGTTGAATCGATATTTTGCCAGTCTTAGTAATACCTTACTACTTTACTACGAGAATACCTTATATGAAATATGTCCCCTAATGTCTGCTAAAATTAATTGGTCACATTTGCCTCCGGTTCAATTTAACAATACTATCATACCGATCAGCAGCAAAGCCAAAAACTTGGGAGTTGTAATCGATAGCACCTTATCATGGGGACCTCAGATTCAGGAGGTGAGCCGCAAAGTGTTTGCTGCAGCGGGATCTTTGCGAAGGTTGCGAAACTTTCTTCCGACTGCTACTAAAACTGCACTTGCACAAACGCTCCTTCTTCCGATTCTTGACTCTGCCGACGTTAGCTATCTCGATCTCACCGAAGCACATCTCAATAAACATGAGCGTCTCTAAAATTTTTGTACACGATTCATATTTGGTCTTGGCAAATATGATCATGTTTCCCAGTACCACAAAAAGCTCAAGTGGCTTTTAATCCGCCTTCGCCGGAATACTCATATCCTTACGCTTCTGTATAATATACTGTTCAATTCATTGACTCCTGTTTACCTCAAAGAACGCTTCAAGTTCCTTCATGACACACATATGAAATGTTTGAGGTCCTCTGAAAGCCTGAGATTGGAAATACCGAGGCATTCTACCAATTTCTACATTTAATATTTTCCGTAGAAGCTGTACGTTTATGGAATAACTTGCCGGTTTCTATCAGACGTGCGCAATCCGTAACCACCATCAAGACTATGCTGTATGAGCACTATCTGTCTGTATGTATAGTATTAATGTATAACTATAGATAAGTAGGATTATCTATGATAAATATTTCATAGGTTAAGACCTTATTTATTTCTCTAATTTCTGTATACCTATCACCAGTTCAAAATGAATCCAGTCCATCCAAAGGTTGCCTGGAATAAATTGCACTAAGCGATGAGGCCGCCCTTTGTACATTACATCTGTTGTTAATTACTTTATAATGTCTGTAAAACCCTGGTGTACAAATAAAGTATCTATCTATCTATGAAATTTATGAGCTCGAAAGTTGATCGAAACTATTTTTTGGGAGAATTTTTATAACGAGAATTGATCTTCAGGTGTCGCAAAGTCGAATTTCAGATTATACTAGGAGGAGTAATTACATATATTTGAGAGTATAGTTACATAACATATGGTTGCCGTGCAGTTGTGTTCGTTTATTTTAACTTAGTTTCACCTAATGCTTACTACGTAGTAGCTCATATCCCTAGTACCCGAGTTGTCATATTATCAACAGTACAGCACTTTTTTTAATTTAATATAAGACAGATTAAATATAAGTTGATGACAAAATTTTAATCCAACAGTACCTATACAAACTGCGCAAATATAACCCAGACAAGGAACATGGAAATTCGACTAGCAGTTCTTAAGCTAAAAATTTTTACACGTACTTTTATCATTCAGCCAAGAGTAGTACTATATGACTTAACTAATAACGTATTTGAATCATAGATCATAAGATAGTAATAAAAAAGGTAATGCTTTAAAAAAAGAAGGTTTATTTTTAGTTTAATCTCATCGGAAATGAACGTTGCGGTTGTGGGTTTCTGTACAATTTGTTTTACTATTATTATGTAGGTATTTTTTGAAATTGCAATGGACGTTCGTCTGTAAGTGTGACAACGACCTGCGAAGGGATCACGAACGATAAATGACCGCAGTGACGTCGTCTCAATGCTTTGACGAAACAAAAGTATTGCGTTTTGTTAATTGGTTGCATTAATTCTTAAATACGATATTTTGAAATACTTAAATTAGAAGGCAAAGGCTAATTCATTCTGCCCCTTGTAGAATAAATTTGATGCAAATTGATATTGGTGTTTTTTTTTTGCATGGAATAGTTATTAAACAATCAGATGGTTTTCCTTATGGTGAGTAATTAGCGCTGTCCGTGGACACCTACAACTCAAGAGACACAAGTGCATTGACGCCTTTTGAGTGCTGCCTGCTACCTACTCTCCGTATTAAGGGGAGGGGATGGGCCTCCTGCAAGAATTTCTCAACACTGGTTGTCTGTGAGGCCTTGGTATTACTGTGCTCGAAGCGGTCCATATGTGAAGATGCATAGCTTTCCCATCCCATGGGTTTTAAGTATATCCATACACCTATTTGTACCGATTTGCACCGCCCTGAAACTGTGTATAAAGTGTCAGTATATCATAGTGCAATTTATAAAAGCTAAGCCCACTTCAAAATACTTATCGTGAATTACTATAACTAATAAATAACTGAAATTTATTATTGAGGAGAGGATTAAGATTCTATTGTGGTGGCTTCAGTAACAAATAATCGTGTGAAATAGATAAGACAGTTAGACATTAATTTTCACGCAGAGGAGACCCTTCAGATCTCCTCAATTTTTGTAATTAAAATTCGTTTAAACTTGAGGTACGATCTGTTCTCGATCTCTCAAATGTCCTTAAAAGGTATTTTCGTAATAAAGTAGTAAACATGCAACATTGACTGTAATGTGATTTTATCGTATTGTGACCATCGTATCGTGTGTGAAAGTTGAATCGATATTTTGCCAGTCTTAGTAATACCTTACTACTTTACTACGAGAATACCTTATATGAAATATGTCCCCTAATGTCTGCTAAAATTAATTGGTCACATTTGCCTCCGGTTCAATTTAACAATACTATCATACCGATCAGCAGCAAAGCCAAAAACTTGGGAGTTGTAATCGATAGCACCTTATCATGGGGACCTCAGATTCAGGAGGTGAGCCGCAAAGTGTTTGCTGCAGCGGGATCTTTGCGAAGGTTGCGAAACTTTCTTCCGACTGCTACTAAAACTGCACTTGCACAAACGCTCCTTCTTCCGATTCTTGACTCTGCCGACGTTAGCTATCTCGATCTCACCGAAGCACATCTCAATAAACATGAGCGTCTCTAAAATTTTTGTACACGATTCATATTTGGTCTTGGCAAATATGATCATGTTTCCCAGTACCACAAAAAGCTCAAGTGGCTTTTAATCCGCCTTCGCCGGAATACTCATATCCTTACGCTTCTGTATAATATACTGTTCAATTCATTGACTCCTGTTTACCTCAAAGAACGCTTCAAGTTCCTTCATGACACACATATGAAATGTTTGAGGTCCTCTGAAAGCCTGAGATTGGAAATACCGAGGCATTCTACCAATTTCTACATTTAATATTTTCCGTAGAAGCTGTACGTTTATGGAATAACTTGCCGGTTTCTATCAGACGTGCGCAATCCGTAACCACCATCAAGACTATGCTGTATGAGCACTATCTGTCTGTATGTATAGTATTAATGTATAACTATAGATAAGTAGGATTATCTATGATAAATATTTCATAGGTTAAGACCTTATTTATTTCTCTAATTTCTGTATACCTATCACCAGTTCAAAATGAATCCAGTCCATCCAAAGGTTGCCTGGAATAAATTGCACTAAGCGATGAGGCCGCCCTTTGTACATTACATCTGTTGTTAATTACTTTATAATGTCTGTAAAACCCTGGTGTACAAATAAAGTATCTATCTATCTATGAAATTTATGAGCTCGAAAGTTGATCGAAACTATTTTTGGGAGAATTTTTATAACGAGAATTGATCTTCAGGTGTCGCAAAGTCGAATTTCAGATTATACTAGGAGGAGTAATTACATATATTTGAGAGTATAGTTACATAACATATGGTTGCCGTGCAGTTGTGTTCGTTTATTTTAACTTAGTTTCACCTAATGCTTACTACGTAGTAGCTCATATCCCTAGTACCCGAGTTGTCATATTATCAACAGTACAGCACTTTTTTTAATTTAATATAAGACAGATTAAATATAAGTTGATGACAAAATTTTAATCCAACAGTACCTATACAAACTGCGCAAATATAACCCAGACAAGGAACATGGAAATTCGACTAGCAGTTCTTAAGCTAAAAACATACAAACAGAAAATATTATGATTTTTTTAATAAAAATTAAGTTAATGTATTTCCATATGATTGTTATTGGATACGATGTTGACGCCCCGCGTCCCCCAAACCAACAGGAGGGCCAAGCTTACGGCGGTTTAAGTATAGGTAGCAGTTATTCGAGAGTAAAATTTATCCGCCAAAATTATGAAACCTACATCAGACTTAATTTTTTGATGTTACTGTTGGTGCTCTAAAACCGAAACCACTCTAGGTCTAGACCGGTCTTCGACAACAAGCGGACCGCTGTCCGGTTACGGATAGCGGAAGGTCGATCCTTGGACCGACGAATATATATATATTTTACTTGTAAGTACGGACGACTGTTGTGATTTGATTAGTTATAAATTTTAAATGTGCAAAGTGATGATCATATTGACAGAAAATACAAATTAGGGAGTATTTTTTATTGTTTTTCCCTAAAAAAAGACACAATTTTAATGGGGCAAGTAATTTGCACCTACCTCACCAGATTTCTATACCACCCAAAGGTTGGCTAGTAGAGAATGTAAAGAGCATTAAGTCAGCCGATGAACAGTGCATAAAGTTGTAAAATAAATAAAAATAATTTTAAATGGGGTCCGGCCCCATTAAAAATTACTTGCCGACCCCTGGTCTAAGCAAACTACGGGTCAGGGAGCAAACTACACATGACAGCAGCACTGCAAAGACAAGGGAAACTTAAAACGAACCCTAAATAAAAATAAATAAATATAAACGAACCCTAATACCAACCCGTCTGGCCAGTGTGGAAAAAACCTCCTTTCAAAAGTAAAAAAAATTGCTTATGATAATGATGAAATGATGAAACGCTACTGAAGAACATAATAATACAATTTCTGGCACTGTAGCGAGTCTGCTATGAATTACGGTTTCCAGGGCTAAGCAGGAAAAGGCAAGTGATGGCAGTCCGCAAGTAACTTTTTAGTTTCTCAAAGAGCCTATAAACAACAAAAACTGCTCATTATTCGTTACATGATCGTTTGCCACTTTAGCGAAACAAAAATAAACAGTTATGTATACAACAGATAGATTCAAAAGCATTTACAAAAGATCCAAAAATAATCTTCATCAAAATAATCTGTGTGACGACCGACACACCAAAATACGCAGACAAAAACTCTACCTGATAACATTTATTTATGTTTGGGGTTAACAACATAATATAATGAATATTGTAGACAAGCTATTGTTACTAAAAATAAAATCAATTCATCACCTAAACGCTAAAAGAAGCAGAAAAAGCCAATGCCAATTATACCCGACCTGAATCTTTCGTAACAACATTATTTTTTCAAGAAATAAATTGAATATGATAGCATCTATTGTGAGAGCAAGTTTTGAATCTAACAGTCTATAAAAACTTGTAGGTAAAAACATGCAAGCGTTGCACGTTCACGTGACAATGACCGACGGAAGCGACGCGAGTGCGTCCGGTGTCACCTGCGCCAGCACCAGAGCACTTCCCTACGCAACCTGAATTATTTCTAATTAATCGTTTATAGATCTCTACGGAATCAATTATCTCATGGCTTATATAGAACGAACAGCTTTACGACACATGCGTAAGAAAAGAAGAATTAAATTACTTAAGTTTTTAGTGGATTTGTTGGAGTTTTTTACGTGTTGTCTGAATTGTGACTGAAAATAACCCTTAGTACAAAGAAGAAAACAATAATGCAATAAAAGTTAAGGTATTAGAAACGTATGATTTATTATGGCAATGACGCATCCCAAAGGTTGTATATTCGATTGGAGGCGAGCCGAACCCAGCAACTTAGCCTTCCAGACTGTGGTGAAGAAGATGTCGTTTCGACCTTTTTTTGTGCGTGTAGAAATCCTTTCGGGCCATCATCCCACTGAGGTTTTTGGTGGGGCGGTAATCGAAATCAGTATGTCACACTGCGCCTAATATAGTCATATTAAGTTTTGTAAGTCTAGGTAGTACTTGGAAGTAACAATGAATATGGCAACATTGGTCCAATGGTTGAATATCAACTACGGATAATGAAGACGACCATACTTCTCATTCTCACGATAGTCGTTGTGAGTCGTAATTCTCAAGTACAAGATGACCACGAGTAATTAAACTCAAGGTTTCCCATGAAATACTTATTTCAAGGCTTGCTCAGATTATAATCAAGTTAATTAAAACAAGTTCAAAATACCCACCAACATTTAATTTGAAAGGTACTTCTTGTTTCTCTTTGCATGTGTGGTAGTAAACTGTAGTTTTAAATAAAAATCTGTATTTGGAAACTCTCTCGGGCCGTGATCGCCCGAGAGTAAGTTCATGAATTGTCTGTAGGAGAAGCAGCCATCAGCCCACAGCTTTTATCTAGTCCTTACTAATTGGAATATGTTTACTTTGAAACCATGACTTAAAGAGTCATTTTTTAAAAACATTTTTCGAAATTCGATCGGTGCGAGCGATATTCGAGCGTAGGTACATTTGTAACGTTAAGTGCTTATGATAGAAATAAAGTAAGTTTTTTTTATTTTTTTGTACGTTAATAATAATAATAATAATAATAAACCTTTATTAATTCTTGTTTTACAATAGTTGGTAAATATAATATTACAGTAAACACAAATTTGGTTTGAGTAGTAAGTTAGCTTAAATTAGGTTAGTAATAGAAGTATGTGTTTAAAATATTTATAAACTAACAGGAATCCCGGTTTGGGTAAAGGCCTCCTCCAAAGATGTCCATTTTTGTCGATCTTGTGCTACGGAGCGCCAGTTTATGCCAGCTACTCTTTTCAGATCGTCTTCCCAGCGGGCTAAGGGTCTCCCCTTCCCCCTCTTGCCTGGTGGTCCTTTCCACTGTGTAACTCGTGTAGTCCACCTTCCGTCAGACATTCTTGCTACATGGCCAGCCCAGTGCCATTTCATTTTTAGAGCAAAGGTCAAAGCGTTTGTGACTTTAGTGACGTCTCTTATCTTTGTATGTCTTATTTTGTCCATTCTCTTTATGTTTAGCATACTTCGCTCTAAACCTCTTTGACATGTATTGATTTTGTTGATAACTTGTGTAGAGAATTTCCAGGTCTGGCTTCCATAAGTTAAGCTTGGTAGTAGACATGAGTTCATAACTTTAGCTTTGAGAGTTATTGGTAGGTTATTTTTAAATATTTCTTTTAAGCTCCAGTATTTATTCCAGGTTTGTTGAACCCTTCTCTCTATTTCTATGGTGTTGCTGTTTTTCTCGAAACTTATTCTTTTCCCCAGGTAGATATAATTTTCCACATATTCTAAGGGTTTACCGTTAATAGTAATAGGTCTTATTCGTGTATTAGTCATTGTCTTAGTCTTCGTTAGATTCATTTCCAATCCAACTTTCGCACTCGCTTGATGTAGAGATTCTATCATGTTTTCCATCTCGTTGGCTGTCTCTGATAGAAGAATCAGGTCATCAGCAAACCTCAGATGACTTAGGTAGGCGCCTTTTATGTAGAGTCCTGTTTTACTCCAATTCAACTTTTGAATGATGTTTTCGAGGATGGCTATGAAAATAGTGGGTGAGAGCGGGTCCCCTTGTCTTACGCCTCTTTCTATATGGAAGGCGGGGCCGGAGGTTTCGAGCCTGATTCTTCCTTTGTTGTTATTGTATATACTTTTAATCACATTTATGTATTTATTTGGCACCTCTTGTTCTTTTAAACTTTCCCATATACTTGTATGTGTGACCGAATCGAAGGCTTTTTGGTAATCAATAAAAGTGATCTAAAGAGGTCTTTGAAACTCATGATATTTCTCTATAATTAACTCGATGGTGTGGATGTGGTCGATAGTAGAGTACCCTTTCCTGAAGCCTGCTTGTTCTACAGGGTGTTTTGCTTCTATTATCGGGCTTATTCTACTATTTATAATCGATGAAAAAAGTTTGTATATATTTGGTAACAAACTAATTGGTCTATAGTTGCTAATATTTTTTGGATCGCCCTTTTTATATATAAGTATGATATCTGCTTCTGACCATTCTATGGGCGTTACAGAACTTAAAAGTATAGAATTAAACAGCTCAGTTAGTGGTACTGCTAAAATTTGGTGGGCATATTTAAGTGATTCGTTTGTGACATTGTCAGAACCCGGGCTTTTTTCGAATTTCAGTTTATTTATTGAGTTCATTACTTCGGTTTCTTGGATTGGTTGTATAGGGTGACAGTCTACTGTTTCTATTTCAAGTTTATTGGTGGTTAGTTTTTGTACGTTAATGCAACTTAAATTCTTTTCTTTTACTGATTGTAATGACATATACCTTATTTTGGTATAGTCGTTCCTTGTAAAGGGAGGCTTACATATTTGGCTATTTACTTTTGAAACAGTAAAATAAACATGTTAAAATTAAGAAGTGGTTACACTACTATTTCATTCTTTTAGCTAGAGCAAAAACAAAAATAAAACAGTGCTATTAAGAAAAAAGCTTGGCTTAAATAAAGTAAAAACATTTTCATTTTCACGTTCTTGCAATTATACATTGTAAAAGAACCAATTGTCAATCGTAAAAATAGTATCATAAGTGAAACTGTTCAACAATGCGGGTGCCCTGACGAACCGACGGAAGTAATGTATATGCAGATATGAGAACAACAGCTACCTATACTGAACTAAATAAGTTCGTGTTGCGAATTTAAATTAGCGAGTATCTTCGCCAACATTTTGTTATATTTAACCAGTTTTTATAATTATTCTCACTGTATTGAATACAACACTTCTAAGGAATGATCATAGTATAATTCTGCCCCCGATAGTTAAAAAAGCGCATCTAAATTTTTTCTGAATTTGCGTTATTCATATATTGCCGGAATCAGGAAAAAAGGCCAAACTGCCTATATTTATAGAACAATAAAATAAGGCGCTTATGCATACTTTTTTACACCTTATTGTAGATGAAAAGACAAGACAATAATAAAACTTAAATGAATAGTCGCATTCATATAAATACGCCAATATTCCTAACATTTTTCTTTAAACTTCTGTAACCTAAAGGCGCATATTAAATTTTATTTCTAAGATAAAATTAATCAGACGCATGTAACCATTTACGCCTAATGCACTATTTAAAAACTGCTCTCACACTAAGAAAATACGTCTTTAACTGGCACTTGCACCCTATCTACTTCGTAAAGTTAGTCTTGACGTGGGCTCATTTGTCATATCATCATCATCATTATCAACAGCCTTTACTAGTCCACTGCTGAACATAGGTCTCTCCTTAGAAAGGAGGTTTTGGCCTATTTGTCATACGGCTATTATATTTGTCATATAAAGGTATATAGGTACGTTAGGAAGAAAACTATCGAAAGTACTTTAAATCTATTTTATTGTTTAGTGTAATCATTAGAAACTTTAATCAGAAAATATACAGATTACATTTAGTAAATCTATTTTCTGGTTAATGAGTCAGATGAAACAATTAACAGAAAATTATATGTATTTTTTTCTAAGGCCAGTATTATCTTCATAGTTTTGAATACTCAAGAAAAAAGGCGCATATAACCAAATGCGCCTTTTTCATTATTAAATTAAGAAAGGAGTATTTAAAAAAATAAAATAAAATGAAACGGTTTTTTGTCCATTAAATAACTTAAAAATATTTATATTCTTATTACTTGGTGTCAAAGACTATGATCATGGCCATAAATGCCTATTTTTAAATTTTTTCAAAGACAGAGAACGAACTAATGGAGTCGAGTCAATTCAATAATATTGATTTATAGGTGTGACATATGTAAATGGGGCGTAATGATTAAGGAATTTCTAGAAGAAAGGGGTTAAATTGAGCCCCGTCAAATAATATTTTCAAACAGTGTATTAACTATGGAGATACTTGTCTTTTGGAAAAACATTCTTCCTTTCTATATCTTCAAAATTTTGAAACTAAATCAGTCTCATTTATCGCTGCTACTTGCCTTGCGTTCCAGCTTGACCTGTTTAGCCAATTTGACCACGCTCAAGAATGCAACCAGTCAACCTTTGTGTAGTACTTACAAATAGATGGTACTTAAGAGACTTACTACCTGGTGGTATCAATATTTCGTGATCTCCAGTTTTATACTCTCTCAACAAAACTTGGAGGATTATTTTGTTAAAGACAAAATGACGCTGGCAAAAGTTAACACATTCACTGCCAAGAATTTTAAACTTGATTGCATCCGAAATTATTTTAAGATAGTTAGCTAAAGCTGGAGTTCAATAAGCTGGCTAACCAGCCAGCTTGATGTGCTATCGCAAAATTATGTTATGAAAAACCCGAAATGTCCAACTGCAATAAAACATATTTTACTTCAGAGTAAACGGTCAATTTAAAAAGCAATGCAGCAAAACACGGCAGTCTGATGTCGCCCATAGCCATTTAAATCTTCTAGAAATCAATATCTTGCCACAAGCTTAATATATTCTTTCTGCACACAATTAATAATAATAATAATATAGCCTTTTATTCAGATCTCTTAACTAGTTACAATGGGTTTAAACTTATAATAACACTGGACTCTTAAACTAAATAAACTATTTAAGCTAATATCTGTTGCTTGGTTATCATTCCTAGATCTGTTTGCCAATCGGCAAAGGCCTCCTCCAGCCTTTTCCATTCTTTCCTTTCCTGTGTCACCCTGTTCCACATGACTCCGGCCACTTGTCTAATGTCATCGTCCCATCTTTTTTGCGGCCTACCTCTCTTCCTCTTGCCTTCTCTGGGATACCACTGGGTCACCCTTTGACTCCATTTGTCGCATCCTCTTATCACGTGGCCAGCCCATCTCCATTTCAGTCTTTTGATTTTCGTTGTAACATCTGTAGTTTTTGTTTTGCTTCTGATGACAAAGTTTTTCAGTCTGTCAGACTTTCTGATATTTAGCATACTCCTTTCCATTGCGTACTGACAAGTTGCTAGTTTGTATAATGTTTCATGATTTAGCACCCATTATTGACATCCGTACGTCAGAACAGGTAGTACGCAGGTGTTAAACAGTTTACTTTTTAAGTTTATATGGAGTTTGTCTGTCTTTCATAGCCTCCCTCAGGCTCCAGTATCTCTTCCAGCCATTCGTAATTCTTCTCTCCACTTCCTTACGCATGGGTTCTTTTTGCGTTATAAGCTGACCTAGATAGATGTACTCGTCAGTGTAGTCTATTTCGGTGTTCCCTAATTTAATAGTGTGATTGTTTCCGTTTGTCATCACTCTAGTCTTATCCGGATTCAATGCCAGTCCCACTTTCGCACTTTCTGTCGCAAGTTCACCTAGCATTTTATTTAAGTCTTCTGGTGTTTTGGCAAATAGCACTATATCGTCAGCGAACCTCAAGTGTGACAGCAATACACCATTTACGTTAATACCGAGAAGTTTCCAATTAAGTCTTCTGAAAATTGATTCCAGTACTGCGGAGAAAAGTTTAGGAGATAGGGGATCCCCCTGTCTAACGCCTTTTCCAATTCTGAAAGGAGCGCTTTTCCTTTCTAGTTGGATTCTTCCTGTGCTGCGACTGTAGATGTTTTTTATAAGTCGGATGTATTTGTGTTCGATTCCTTGTTCTAGTAGAGCCTCCCATATTTTTCCGTGCAGTAGAGAATCAAACGCTTTGCTGTAATCGATAAACGCGATGTAGTATGTTAGCTGGTATTCGTTGTATTTCTCTAGAACTTGTCGCACTACGTGGATGTGGTCGAGTACCGAATAATCTTTGCGGAATCCTGCTTGCTCCATCGGTTGGTGTTCGTCTAACGTTATTTCGATTCGTTTTAAGATAATCTTAGCGAAAATCTTGTATACGTTAGACATAAGGCTGATAGGGCGATAGTTTCCTATATCATGTTTGTCACCTTTCTTATACAGTAGGATGATTTTAGACTCTGTCCATTGTTGGGGAATAGTTTCAGTATTTATGATGTCATTGTACATATCTGCGAGAACAGGTATTAGGGTGCCCTTGCTGTGTCTTAGAATTTCATTGTTTATGCCATCGGGTCCGGGTGCTTTCATTTCTTGTTGGGTGTCAATAGCTTGCCTGACTTCAGAGTGCAGGATATTAGGAATATTCGAGGGATCTACCAGTACTAATTTGCTTTGCGTAGTGTCGTTGCTGTACAGTTTTTTGTAGTATGATGAAGCTGTTTCTAATAGGTCTGTTCTGTTGCGGTTCCATTTTCCTCTTTCATTTTTCATTCTTACAATCCAGTCCTTTGTGTTTGTCAATTCCTTGAGCGCTTTTTTGATTCCACCTGTTTGAAGTATGTAATATTCTATCGTTTCCATCCTCCGCTGTTTCCTATCTTTCCTAATGCTTTTTTTGATATCTTTGCTACAATTATTGCACACAATTATCCCTCCGATCGTAAAATTATTACGATTATCATCGAATCGAGAAACTCAGACGTATTTGTAATGTACTTTTTTTCACATAGAATCAGTTTGCCAATCTAATGCGTCCTAGAGTTTAACCATATTCTGTTGATGTGTTTACTTTGTTTAGACAGTTGCTTGCATACGTTAATTTTTGATTAGAGAAAAGCCACTAGGCCTGAGACGGCAACTGGCCATATATACATATAATGTTATGACATAATACAGAATAGATCACACACTATGTAGATAATGTATAATAATATATATTATGTGTAGTTTTACAGTTTAAATACTTTGTGATACACTGCCCCAAAATAGTTGAACTTTGATTCCGTATTTTATTAAGTGACAAATTTTCAATTCAAATAACATGTTCTGTATTGTTAAATAAATATAGACTTCTACATATATAGTACAAATGTATTGCTTAGAGAATCTTGCAAAGTCCTTAAGCAAATACTAAATATGTGACTCTTTAAAGGATCTTTAAATCTTTACTAAGTTGTATGGATAAAGTTTATTTATGTAAACGTACAGTTAATCTGACAACATTTTAAGTCTTAAAATAAACAGACAGATTTTGTGGACCAATATTCAACATTTTAGGATTTAAAGTTAAGAATGTAACGGTAACAGACCAATTTTTTTGTAAATGACGTAAGGTAATGTACATTTGTTATGATGGATGATGTATATAATGCCGCTATCTCATTAACTTGCTGATTATTATAACGTTTATATCATAAATGTGATGTTAATAAGTCGTGTAGCCCTTACATCTTCTAATCTGGGTTTATCTCGCATTAGTAATTTGTACATTGGGATTCATTCTAAGCTGGAGCATAGGCAAAAGGCTTTTCAAAAGGCAAAACGTTTTGTTCCTATATGGGGCCCGTTATTTCTTTTATGGTGTAGGCTATAGGCAACCTGTAGGCGTGAACGTGGCCTTATACTAAGCTGGCATAAACCCGTGAGGATAACTGTAAACTTGACTTAGCCAGAGGATAGAAAAACTTAATCGGTAACAACTGGAGCGAATCAGGTGAGCGCACTAATTGTGGAACGCCAATTAAAAACAATATTGTGCAACATTCGATAGTCGATAGAGTCACGAAAGTTATGAAGTCACTTACCTTAAATTGTTCATGATAAATGTTATTGACCGGAACATTTAATTTCTGTGAATAGAGATGTGTCCGTGCATATTGGAAGAGTCTAATGACCACTAAATAACGTGAAAAGTGCTAACATGCAAGTAACTACCTCGATTTGTTACGTATGTTATGTACTTGTATGTATACGTGTAAGAAAAGGGTTTTCATTTTATTGTATATTCAAAATTATTATAAAAGTAAACTAGATACATTCCATTACGTGGTTATATTGTACTTCTACGGACCAGTAATATAATTAAAAACTATTTCAAAAGATAACATATACGAAATATAGACGACCTCTGTGGCGTGGTGGAATTCGACTAAAATACCACAGCGGTTCGCTGGTTTGATTCTCGTTCAAATATTGCAAAAATATTGGTTTGGGTGTTTATAGTTTTAATATGTACCTACATTTAACCGTGTTCTAGAAACTATACTACAAGCACTGCTAAGTTCAGGCACGATACCGATGTGTCTAGATATTATTACATATAGTATTATAATTAATTTGAAATGTTTTATTGGGAACTTAAATAAATCTATTTTTCTATAAAATGTTGGGTGATCAATATTGTTTATAAAACTGAGTCACAAAATAAGTTTTCCGACAATAATGGAAACGATACATAATTAAGTGCCCATCGTAGCTAAACAATTTTTTGTGTAGAGCGAATAAAACATTCTATCGCGCTTGATAAATAAAGCTACCATTGAGAGATGGTAGTATTTAGTATGACTATTGTTGGCAGAAATGCGCGTTATAAAGTTGTTGGATTGTAGCGAAAAGAGGTCGCAGGGGCGCGGGAGGTGGGCGGCCGTTGACCGGCGACAACCTTATTGCGTAGTGCCATGAGCCAATGTCTAGGGTAAGGTCCTTAGACTCGAAGTGGAGTGCCGTATCTCTCGGTATGTTTCCGTGGGCGGCACGACACGGTTTTGTTTTTACATCGTTTGCAAAAAGAGGTTGCATAATTTCGTTTTTTTTTTTTAAATAGATTGCAAATTTTGTGGCCCATCTTCGTTGCTTGGCAAAGGTTTTTTCCGACACATGAGTTATAAGAATAATGTTCTCTGCTATGTATTTTTTTTCGTATTTCCTTTATTTACACAAAATTTTAATGAGCCTCAGTAAATATTTTAAATAATCATAATCCTTCATATTCTTATTTCAGACGTCTGAAACATTTATGCAATTAAATAAATTTATAGTGGTTAAAAACAAGGGGTGAATGAAACTAAGTACAATTTAAATGAAATGCATTTGATTTAGTTTTTTTTTATAGAAGACTGGTTTTATAACGTACAATTTCAGTTCAAATTATGTTTTTTTAGGCATAAGCTCACAAGCCTTTGATATTTAAGTGATAGTTTGGTCATTCGCCTCAAGGCTAGATGGTTCCATTCGAGAGTGTAAGAGAGGGTAATGCCCTCCAAAGTTGTTTGTGGCAAAAAATGAGGACACAGAGACCGGCTCACTTATTTTGGTTAAGTTATGAATCAGCGTGAGAAAATTAAATCAAAAAATTATAATTCCTTTTCTTAATTTTCATTGCAAAGGTTTATGCAAGCTGAACGAAAGTATACATATTTAAAGAATATTCTTATTACTTATTGTAATATTTAAGTAAGTTTTTAAGTGTCATTTCTGATAGATATAATAGACAGAGCGTGAATTAGTTAACGTTAACTGAATGTTTATATTTGAACAACAGGAAATAACTCTTTAAAATTTTCGGAACGCGTTGTAAATAAAATGTAAAAATATGTTTTATTACAAAGTATGATTTCCTAATATATGCCTACAACAAACTGAGAGTTATGATAGTTATCCGACTGTTGTATTATATATTAACAATTAAAAAAAATAATTTTATGAAAATACAGTATCTGATTTATTAGTGTATTTGTATTTACCTTGCTGTGATTCATCAATGATGGTCAGAGATAATAAGGGAGGTGTGACAGTTTTAACTTTATGGAATGACGGCGTTCTCGGTACAAGGGCACCAGTGCTGGTCAAATAAAATATTTGTATGCATGAATATGTCATTGCAAAAAATGTATAAATCTATTAAGACTTGTAATAATACGTTGTAAAAGTATCACGCTTTTATATAATATTAACATTTGACTTGAAGATAAGCTACTTCTTCTTCGAATTAAGGAACAACAGCTACAATTGGTGCTATATAGTGACCACCAGACTGTTGCAGAACTGATTCTGGTGATGCGTGTTACTTTGTATTCTCACAACGATCCATTAATATCCCACTTCATATAAGACTATGACAACGACCTTAAAATCGTATTCAGAATGCAAACCAAACGTCCAAAGACTGTAAACAAGAGCGTGCCAGAAACCTTGATTTTGATTTGGGAAGTCAGGGGCGAGAGGTGTTATCAATTCTTGAAACTGTTTTTGGCATCTCTGATGACGCGTATATTGTGTAATTGAGTGTTCCTACCATAAAAGAATGTATTATAACATTTTATTTAAAAAATACCGTTTATATTATCAACATTAAGAGCCCTGCACGGGTTTTCAATTGATACTTTAAGCTTAACAGGAGAAACAAGAATTGTATCTACTTAAAGACATCTGCAGTATCTAGGGAATCAAGTATCTGGTACCAATCCTCAACATAACTTAATACTAATAAATTTAACTGCCCTCAGAGAAAAACAATAGGTTAAAGGTTTTGTGTCCTTTTTATTACATTAGGGATATTTGTTATTATATTACCTTTTTAAAGATGATGTGGTCTATGAATGATTCCAAAACTTGTACTTGATATTCATTCAATAAATTATAAGATTTAAGTAATTATTAGATAAAGATTTAGGTTAAGATTTTGATAAAAGGATATAAGAATAAAATAGAGCTGGATGCTATAGCCCAAAATCGATCTAAGTGGCGCGCTATAGGAGAGGCTTATGTCCACCAGTGGACTGCGATAGGCTGATGATGATATATTTGACTTTTGTCTTTATTTCCCGCTGAAGAAGCATCTGTTTTTTAAAGAAAAGTACATATTTATCTCTTGTCTAAATACGGAGATTTTGGTTTCCGAGACTTGCACTCACGTGCCAATAGATTACTTGACATTATCGCCCTAACAGAATATAAAATTAGATTCGATTCAATTAGATGACTTCATAAACTGGTTCAAAGCTGGTTTCTCGCTAAAAATACATTCTTGTTTTTTGAACATGGTGATTCCAATCCCTTGTAATTTTTCTAAAGCTCTGGGGACCGTATCTTTGAAGGTCTTAGTTAACTGCAGTCTTCTGTAGATAGAAGATTCAATTAAATCTACTACCAATAACATTTATTTACGGGTTCACTACAGAAATACGAAAAAAATGATTCCGTCAGTCACAAATACGAAGTTCAAGATACCGATTATCATAATGCCAAATGGTATAAAATTCTGGATATAACAACTCCTAATCATTTAACCTTTTTTTATAATTCAAAAATTTCAATATTCCTAACCTTTATAATAAGTTGGAAGCAAGATTGAGGGCCGGGTCGGCGCCGTGTTATCCATTTGGAACTTGCTTTGCTACCCCATTGTACCATCTACCAGGCCGAGCTTCTGGCCCTATGCAAAGCGGCCACTGAGGTGCTCAGGCGAGGCGCAACCACCTTCGGTATCTTCAGTGACAGCAGAGCCGCACTCCTGACGGTAATTAACCGTTATACCCTCCATCCCCTGGCAGTGGAGGCCAGGGTAGCCATTCGGAAAGGCATGGCCCGGGGTAAGGAGATATCCTTATTCTGGGTCAATGCCCACGCAGGGTTGGGGGGCAATAAGCGAGCCGACCAGCTCGCTAAGGAGGCGGCTCTGGGACTGAAAAAGCACCGGACTACGGTTTGTGCCCTGTTTCGTTTGTGAAGTGGGGTCAGCGACAGGCCTCGCTTGGCGAATGGAACAAGAGGTACAAAGAAGGCGATACCGCCTCCGTTACCTTTTTCCCCTGCGCGCTGGCTGCATATGGCGTCGTACGTCGGATGGAGATCGCCGGCATTACGACCCTGTTATTAACGGGGCATGGTGGGTTCTCCGAATACTTGACACGATTCAAGTGTAAGGAGAACCCATCATGCATTTGTGACCTTACCTTTAGCAGGCAAAGATATGAAATTGAACAGGAAATAGACACTGAAATTACAATTATAAACCTTAGTAGTTTAATACATTGTAAGAATAGAAATAAGTTTATAAAGTACTGTACAGAAATAATAAATATAGTTAATAAAAGAAATAGAAATTAAGGTTATGATACAAAATAATGTGTCATTATTCTTGACTATCATACAATAAATATAGAAAAGCAAGTAATAGCATGTTGTAAAGTATAATAATGTAAAATATTTCAAATAGTTTATAGGTTTGTAGTTTAGTCAAAAGCGGTGTCTAGTTTAAGTATAATGTATAGTAAGTACGAGTATAAGCATAATGTAAATAAACATTTCCACCATTGTTAAAATTAATTACTTAATTATTAGAAAAAAAAGAAAATAGTGAAAGAATAGCAGGAATCCCACCTGGACAAGTACGAAAGGCAGAGTGAAAGAAAGAGAAAGAAGTAGCAAAAGCGAGAACTGGTATGAAAGGATAAAGTAGGTAATATGCTCCAAACAGCATCGGAGGTTCTAGCTGTAAAAAAAAAACCTTTATAATTAATATGCAAAAATAACAAAAAGTCAGACTTAATGATAATTCTAAACATCTAAAATTCACCAGTTCCCAATAAAAGAGCGGATCTGGTCATAGTTCTAACCTAACCTAACTCAAATCATTCAATAACAGTAGGTGACGGATTAAGAATACGGAATGTCACCACCCCTATTCATTCCGTGGGTGTCGTAAGAGCTGACTAAGTGACCAAACTACAAGACAACAGTACTGCAAAGAGAGAGAAACCTTGAACCAAACCTTATACCAACCCGTCTGGCCAGCGTGGCATAGTAGGCCAAAACCTCCTTTCTAAGGAGAGGCCAGCAGTGGACTATTATAGGCTGTTGATTGATTGATTATTGATTGAGATGATACGCGACGCAGCTATAAGGATTCGGGTTTTTGAAAATCGGCACATAGAAATTCGGAATAAAATATTTTGGAGTACTTGAGTGTTCCCTTATTTCACAATAGATTTGTAGATGCTACACTTAAAATATCGCTTGAAAATAATTAAATCACATTACAATTAGGTGTTTTAATGTATGTAAATGTAACACGATTTATTAAAATAGTAGTAATTACTTCCAGTTCATCGATCTGCGCCAGCGCAATGGTAACGTTCTATCGGCAAAACAGATAACATTAACGATCCACAAACACAAAAAATACCTCGTTTTTGTTTTTTGCTATGTGAAAGTTTCTTCTATTTTTTTTAAGTTTGCTTTGAAGGTTACGAGAAATTATTTGATTATTATATAGATTTAAGATTTATCCTGTAATTATTACACATTAGATTATACCTTTATTAAATAATGCTTACTTAGACAACTATAAAATACTTTCTATTTTGAGTAAAAATCTTAATACGAAAACTACAAATATGTTATTTTCAGTAATATATTCACTTGATTTGATTTTTGTACGACTTTTTCTAGAATTTGCTATTCCTTTCGACATGTGCCATTGATTACATTATATTGTCGCTGCCAAATAATAGTTTACTACAATAGTAGTTTGGAAACGGTAAACAATAAAGAAATCGTCAATTTTATACTACCATTCTACAATTTTATACTACCATTCTACAAAAATTGAGAAACAGGAACAATGATCCTATTTTTCCTTTTCTCAATTTTTGATTCGTTTTGTTTTCCTATTTACTTGTTATACATATCTTTTAAATTATTACTGATAATATTCACACAATTTTTTTTTAATTGATATATTATTTCTATCAAATGGCATAAGTATAGATAGATAGATTGACTATTTCAAACGTGTCTACTAAAAGACATCAACGGGGGCACAAGATGTGAGCACATTTATTACTAGAATTTGGTCAAGAGGAAAACCTTTGTAAAATAATGTCGATGAATGAATAAGTTATTTATTAGTGTCATACATGTAGTACGTTTGCTTTAGAACCACTCGCTAATTTGATTAGCTGTAAACCGTTAGCTTTTGATGTACTTTGAGCAAGAGGATGTGTTAGGGCCTCACCAACCGGTTCATTGACAGGACTTTTTTATTGAGGAATAATTTAGCAATAGCGAATAATATTATCAACTATGAACATTATAATTTAAACTTTGAACCTTAATATCTCTGAATCAAAAGAGTTGAGACATTTTATAGATACGTTTAAGATCTATGGTAAAATGAGTTAAAAGATCAAAAAATCTTGCGCGACCTTTAGGGTACAACTAATTAGAGTAGTAAGCAGTCATTGGATAGAGACGGTTCGAAAATATTTAGTTCAAAAGTTCTTGACAGAAGCTTGTGCAGATGAAGGTTAAGGTGACAATAGGTTACTGCACGGATGACGTAGGGGCTTAGGCAGTCACCTCGCTGCTTCTTACTGCGCTGAGTATTGTGGGATTAATCCCCACATTATACAATACTTTGTATAATCTACAAATTGTTTTATGAGTTTGGTTATTTTTTTTATCCGTTTTATATATTATTATATTTGTAAAGTCCTCCGCGATACAGAATATAGTCCGAGTACGTGTTGTTTAGTTGTCTTTATAGAAGAAAAAATATAGTCATAGTGGTTGTTTTAGATCTGATCGTGTGGATAACCGGTTCGAATAACAATACTAGAGGTAGAACTCACTAAGGGTATGAAGAAGGTCAATACTCTGCAAAGACGCGCTGATAGCTGAACACAACAAAGGAAACGCTGGTCTCAATGAGCTCTTGCAAGGGGCGAAGCGAAAGTAACAGCAAATCGTATACCTGTACCTGTGTTTTATAATAATTTTATTTATGTTAGTAGAAACTTACTACTAGTTAGTTTATAACATACACCTACAATAATCTTCTCTCTTAAATTTCGAAATATGATCTGCTATCAGTTCATTTTTTTGTTAATACTTGATTTTCTACTTGATTATCTAGTACAAAACGCTACAGGAGTCAGAAGTGGGCTTAGTCTTCCTAATTTTTCATCTTGAGTCACCAGAGCTTTTGAGATGATTGGGATAGAAAAATGACACTTTATAATTGGGTTGCAAGCTGGTTCACTGTAGAAAAGAAACCTGAAAGTTTAACGAAATTATCATAAGGTTTTTTTGGTATTGTATAGATATCATATTTCAAATAGGCATATCTCTTAAAAACTTCTAACATGTACTGTTAAATTTTGATAGAATATATATTTATATCAATTTTTACCATTTCCTTTTTCCAAATATTAAATTTTTAATGATAGCATAAATTAAATTATGTATTATTTGAGTTACTTCACTTATAATTTTTTTTATATAATTTCAAAGTAGGTTATTTCAATATATTACATTAAAAGTCATTTAGTCACTTACCAATAGTTGTCATGTCTGCTTGTTTGCAATCTATGCCATAAAAAAATGCTTTCTGGCTTATGGCGAAGGTAGCGCTAACCATTGTCTACCTAAATCAGTTGTTGAAGTGTCTGAAGTCAGGATGTCTACAAACCGTTCTGTATTTAAAAATAAAGTACACAACCTTCTTCTTAATGAGACGGCAGAATCATTGAATCGATAGTGCAGTAGCCAAATTTTCCTACACTCATGGTATACGAATATATGTCTGTATGTGTTTAGACACAAATATATATGTATAGTGTGTAAATGTGTTTATATATATGTGTATGTATATGTAGATAAATATATGTATATGTGTATACTGTGTATTTGACTAAAATTACGTGTGATATGTTGTGTAGTCTTAGTGATTAGTGTTTTAACCTATATACGCCTACCACTCACAATTTCTACACTACCTAAAGGTTGACTGGGAGAGAATGCCTTGGGCATTAAGTGCCGATGTACAAATGTGCATAAAGTTCTAAATGTATAATATAAATAATTACATACCAAGTTTTGTACCCTTTTCACAAATTCTATATTATACTCGTACGTTCTTGAGAATATTATGCCAAGGAGCTTATTTCTCAATAGTGTATGAAGAAAGTTGAATGCTGGTGCCAGAAAACAACATAAAAGATTTGTGTAAGGTCAAGAACGATATTGCTTCTGATTGCTCACTTCTATCAAATTGAAACAGATTCAGATTCTTGTTAGAGATGTACAAGTAAATGGTATAGCAATATAAAATACAGAAAATTGTTAATATGCCACATAGGAACGTGAATCATCAATCAACATTGATGACTAGGTTTTCCGTAATAGAAACACGTATTCAGCCAATAATCGATACGAAAACTACATACATTCAAATTGTAATTTGACCTGTATTGAATGAGATTACCTATAGTATTTTGTTTTGAATGTATTGGTCATTTATAGAAATGTTTATGTGGAAAAAAATTGTTATATAACTCTTTTTTACATGGGGTGTGCTCGTATGAATGTATTTACATTAAACTAATAACGTCAGGTATCCTATCAGTACAGTGGTAAAATGAGTAGTAAAATATGTGTGCAGGATTTTGCAAACGAAATTAAACAAACAAACGCATATAGAGTTTGACAAGTTAGTATATAATATATTGTTAAATGTAGTTTAACTGTGCACTAAATTATTGCAGTTTTATGGTACTCATATGGAAACCAGTCAATGGTCTTGTAAATTGATTATTAATCAATCAAAGCTCTTTTAGGAAGCTGCAAAATATGAACCTGTCTTACCTTTAGAATGAAAATTTGGTTTTAATGCTGATTGAGGACAATATCCTAAAATCATAATTCTCTGATGTTATGGAATAAAAGTTTAAAGTCTAAATGTCTTGTCCTATTAGACTAAAAATAATAACTCTGAGATATGTGTCTGTTAACATGAGCACATGAGACGGCAACTTATGTTATACAGACCAAAGTTTGTGAGTGTGTGTGTTGGTATGTTTGTTACTTTTTAATCTAAAACGGAACAACTTTGTCATAATTTTGGTATGAAGGTATGACTGACACCCTGGATTAACATATTTACACCAAAAACGTACTGTTCCCATGAGTTGAGCATGGTACAACAACAACAATAGTGAGACACCAAACTGCAGCAGAATCTTCGTCCAGGATAATTCGTTGTAAACAAAGTATTTGCTATGAGACGAGTCACGTGGATTATATTTTAAGAACTCGGATGGCAAATGAAAGTAAGCTGTAACGCTGTAACGTTTATAAGCACTTCAAATATTAGTGGTATCATAAGAGTTCTGCTAATGCTGCTAATGGCTACCAACAGAAATACGCTACCATGCCCAATGTTTTAGAAGGTAAAGATATATCCAAATTTGGCGGTATTTATATGTATGTGTTATATTTCCACTTGTCGCTCAGATTTGTTTTTTCTGGAAACATACAAACATGACACACACATGGACTTGTGACAACACAGGAATGATGTAGTCCTATAAACAATGATAAGATTCAAAAATTATCACATAGTATTGACTTTTAAGTATTTCTTATAATTATATGAAACACTTAAAAGTCAATCTTTTAAAAAAAGAAGGACCCAAACTTGATAGCGCTTATAAAGTTTGTAAAAACATTATTTTGATTTTTGAAGATTGCTGTAGTGCCTATTGAATTAAATGTTTCTTAAAGAAATCATTTCACAAAACAAAAGTAGTTCTTGCCTTAATAATGCGATTTTATTAAATTCTTTTAGCAATCATAGATATGTGTCATACTTGTCATAAGTCATTATGTTTCTTACTTCTTCAAAATCATGTTTAGATAATGCAAAAGAATTCTATTTAAGAACTAGGTGAGGGTCAGCATTCACCGTTTCTGGATGTTCGACAAAGCTTTTTGGAATCTTGACTTAACAGCCAAAATTCCCTACATATTTAATATATTCTTTATATAAACAAGTCATGAGTAATGCTGTAAGAATAATAATAATAACTGGATACATCTCGTCGTGCTAGTTGAATCGCGAGCATCTCCATCATTGTTTGCAATTCTTGGCAATAGACATCTGTCGTCACTTTTGTGCCATTCAGTAAGAAGCTGTAGTAGACAAGTCCGGATTTGGTCCACCACACAGTTATCATCATCTTCCTATGGGTAATTTATTTTAGTGCACTGATTAGGTGCTGTACCCGGGTCCACCATCTGAAACGAACTCTTATAGTTTTCGAACAGGTAACAATTCGATTTAGAATTCTCTCGTTTCTAAGCCGATTCATTAGTGCTATGTATGCTTCAACGCGTAAGTCTCGCTGATGGTCGCTTAGTTAGTAGGCACTTATCTTGCTTTTTTTATTTTCCGATTTCAATGTTGTTTTGACACTAACTCCAAAGCTCGCAGCAAGCTCAGAAGCGTAGATTGAGTTAGATCCGCTTCCACTATCGATTTTAGTTGTTGTTTAGTTGTCGATTATAGTTACCGGCCGACCGCGAGACTCACCACCGCCAGCAGCACCACCTCCCCTCGAGCGGTTAGTATTCTTTATATGAAGTATTATGGGTATACGCTCACTACATTAACTTCGGAGCGCCTCGCCCGAGGGTTGACCACGCGTGGACGGCAAGTAGACAGCTCGGTGATCACCTGCTGCTCGAAAGCTTGCCTAGCGTTGCCCACGCGCAGGTCCTAAACCGCAAGTGGCTCAAGCGCGAAGACGATGCATCAGCGAGTGATGATGAGACAACAACGAGTGGATACGAGCGCCGAGGTGGTGCTGTACGTGTGTTGGGTGGGTCTAATCTATGACCTTTAACTCTGTACATGTCGTTCATATTTCGTGTTGTTTGCGCAGCGGTATTTACACGTAGGAAGTAATATTCGAAATATCTACGAGTATGCAGTTTATCCATGGCTTTCGCCATGTTATAAGAAAAATGATTAAGTTTGAACTTGCGCACCAATCCACAGATAATTAAATCTGAAAAATGTTGGTTTTAAAAATAGCCAACTTCATAGGTTAAGACCTATTATCTATACTAATATTATAAAGCTGAAGAGTTTGTTTGTTTGTTTGTTTGTTTGTTTGTTTGAACGCGCTAATCTCAGGAACTACTGGTCCGATTTAAAAAATTCTTTCAGTGTTACATAGCCCATTTATCGAGGAAGGCTATAGGCTATATACCATCACGCTAAGACCAATAGGAGCGGAGCACCAATGAAGAATGTTTCAAAAACGGAGAAAATTTATTACTATTGAGAGACGCAGACGAAGTTGCGCGGGTCAGCTAGTTATAGATAAAGTACACCCAGACAGAATAAGTGACCGTGCTCATCACACATTCATCGAATTAACCAGTGACCTTTGGCTTAGCAGTTAGGATCACTAGCTTCTAGACCTACATGCCCACCAATATGATCTACTGAAGCATTAAAAACATTTCTTTAGGCCTTTTAGCCTATTTTACACTATCTATTGTAAAAATTTCATCAATTATCCTTAATAAGTATTGTTTTCAAATGATAAGTTTGTTTATGATGGTGATGAATTTAAATTCCGCATTTTTTGCAGCAGGGTCACTTTGACTGTGGGGTCGATGGGAACATAAGTGTGACTGCAAACTCGTATCATTTTTTTTTGCTGTAGTTACAGAATTACAGGCGGTGCCAGTAGACGCATACATTCAAAGCTTGAGCTGAAAATCGCTTTGTTATTTCTTATATAACAAGACAGAGACACAGACTCAGAGATGATGAGAAGAGAAATACCGATAACAAAAACAAGAACTAAGCCAAAAACAGAACGGTGCATATTTGTTGCCTTCAAATATGCACCGTTCTGTTTTTGGCTATAGACTAACCAAGAATATTCCTTTAGCCAATCAGATCGGAACTTTCTTTTTGCCCACTCTTCGTCTGCTCTGGATACTCATTCCTCAGATCAAATATCCATTCTGCATTACGTCAGGTATTTATCATCCCTGCTGCAAAAAATGCGGAATTTAAACGGGGCATATTTACTATTGTTTCTTCCAGATAGTAGGGGTAAGCAGAAGCACCTGATGCTAACAAATATTACAGGTAAAATAAACCTTTAATACATACACACGCTTTATGTTCTTTCGAGCTCGAAGATAATATCATATCGAATTTTGTTTTAGATAAAACGTATTCCTTCCGTTCATCGACTTGATGTTAGTTGTAGAGTCGCCTTTCGATAGCAGAGCACTCTTTAAGACTCTATCTGTAGAGCCTTTACCAATTACCATTATGTTCACTGAGATATATCTGGCAATCTACAACCTAACAAAGTTATTAAAGAATTCGCGAAAAGTATGAGGAGACTGGTTATGCGTTAAACAAAATGAAATGTTTGATGTTTTTTATTATTTTTTTCTTGATAAAACCTACCCTCACCAGAGTCAAGCCCCTCACAAATCAAAATCCTGAATGCGCCACTGTATAGGTGTAGAACTGATATACCTAGTAAATTTCTACACTTGATAGTTTAAACTTGTTCATTATCGAATTCTGGTCGTGGTCCGAGGACGTTCGCAATGTCAAATATACCCACGTTCAAAGTCAAACCTGCGACTCTGTTAAAATATAGATAGGCTCCTAGAATAAATAATTATCACAGTATTATATTCTTCTTAAATTAGGGCCGGGGAAGTACTTCTACGTTGTAATCAGTGGTAGTGGCTCCCATGAGTATTTCCAGATTTTGGCCCAGGTGGAAGAACGACAAGATTTTCTGCCCGCACAGAGAGGGAAGTTAAACTCACGTGACTTTGTATTAGTTTATTCATCTTAGTAATAATAGTTTATAGCGCCTAATAGTACAGCTACCTTGTGTATGGGAAGTCAGAGAGTCCAGAATGCTACTTTGACCATTAGTTACAACAATGTATGTTTAAGACTGCACTTGGACCAAAACATGCAAACTTTGGACCTTCTAAAATATTAGTGTCAATTTATATTTCATGCGTTGCACTACTTAAAATTTCAAAGAAATCTTTTCGGTTCTTCCAAATGTCGGTCGCGTAAGGACATAAACAACGATATTCATGTGTTTGTACATTGGCGAATAAAATACACACGAAACTCACTCACACAAACGTATTGAAGTAGAATAAATTAAAGCTTTGTTTATATGGACATAGTGTCTGAAGTTAGTAATTGAATAACTAGGGGAAATGTAGCGTTAGCGACATAGTGTAGTGTTAGGCATGATTTCTCAAAAATTTAACAACTTTATAAATAGCATATTTCATATCTTATGATCCGTTTAGTAATGTATTTGTATTTATGTATGAATTTAATAAATTATTCATGTTTTTATTTTCATTTTACGCCAATAATGCATTTTATTTAACCAAGATAATTCTTATCTTGGTAAAATAAAATAACTATTTAATGAACTATACTGAACTATAAATATATGTTCTTGTCAGTAATAAATCAGAAATCAAATCCTTAAGAAGAAATAAAATATTTAATAAATATAGAGTTTCTTACTGAATTTCGTTTTAGATTTTTATAAATTAATGAAAAGATAAGCCTTTCCTTTGCTTTTATTGTTTCTAGGTTCTTTTTGATTGCATCATTTACGTTTCGTCCACTCCAGTCAGTCAGTAACTCAGTTTTTCAGAATGAAACTAAATAATCTAAGCATATACTTACAATAAAAAAATGAGTTAAAACCTTCACAAATATAGTTACCAAAAGTATTTGTGTGTTAACGCTACAGTTTCACAGATTTTCCTTTCCATGTGTTTGAGGCCCTGGTGTGTGCAGGCTAACGGTATCGCTCACGTGTCTCCGCAAAGCCATCGACCCTCAGCGGCCTCCGCGCAATACACCCTTGTACCATTCAACAGGTACTACAACACAAACAAGTGTTTTATTAAACTCAATTCTAATAACAAATACAGAAAATTCATTTTACGTTACAACATTGTTACAAAATAAGTTGTTTATACCATGCATAACACAAGTCTCTTCAACTGATCGCTCGAACATTCACATATAACTGATTATAGAATGTATTGCTCATATCATATAGTTTGTTTTTGAATGGAATACAATCGAGTCGCAAGAGTAAAATGAAATAATCTATTTATTCACACACATTCACGGTTTTCATGTATTATTTAGACAATATAACAAGTAAATGAAAACAAGAAGATATGTGAAATTTCCACAGCATTATTTATTATGACGCAATTGAATTTTCTGGAAGTACAGTCTTAGGTTTTTAACGCATTAAAGAGTTTTTTTGTTACTTAGTCACTTTTGTTCATAATCAATATTGAAGTTTATTCGTTTATTCGTTAATACATAAGTAGCGTATATTTTTTTTATACTGGTAGATTTGTCCATCTACTTTTTCAAGTGAATGTAACCGTTAACTTAAAAAGTAAAATTGTATCTTTAAAACTTTTAAAACAAATGTTATTTATCTCGTGAAGTTTTCAATCAACGTTGAAGATTTATGAGCCCCACAACTGTCTGATAATCATGAAACTCTTTTCAATTGATGTTCTTTTCGATCATAATGTAGCATAAATAACTTTTTCTATAAGAAGAGCCTTACCTATTTAAAAGACAGCAGAGTGCCACGCCTAAAACTTTTTTGGTCATAGGTAACTTCCAAATGTGACATGTAGCTTTGTAGATGTCAACGTCATTATAAAAATACTTTCTTATCCTTTAAGGTAGTCCAAAACCCATATTTTTTCAAGGAGCATCAAATATATACCATATCCATTACGGTTACTCTAATTTAATTGTTATCAACTTATCGGGGAGAAACTCTAACTGATTTACTTGATATTACCTCTTGTATTTAGGTCTAGTTCACTTTTTTTCAAAGTGTCAGATATTATGACGTTCAGGCATCAATAGATGCCAAAGTACAAAGTGTGCATCGTAATTTTTAATTTAAACATAGTTTTATAATGGGTAACTTGTTTAGAGTCTACTGACGTTGGCATAAGGAAAAAAATAGCTTGATATTAGTTTTTATCTATAGGAGGAAGCAACATTTTGTTTGTATTTTTTGTTTCATAAAAATAAACGGGCAGTAATCCTTAATCTGTGCCTTTGGTCAATCGGCTGTAGTATCCCGTCAGAGGGCTGCTGGGCGAGAGCTCTTCCTTGGTGGGGGTGGACGACGGGTGGGACGACCAAGTCTTCCTACCTAGTTCGGCCTGCCTTCTGCCAGGGAGGGAGCTCTATATTTCCTTGTTACTTCTGGCGTCGTGTGCCTTCTGCCGCGGCGTCCCCACTTGAGGGCTCCAAGGAGGGTGGAAGGACAAGGAGATGAATAGTATACCAAACACATCATGGATACTAAAAACACACGTACAAAAAAAACCACCAAGCCGGCACCGAGGGTGAACAACCCAAGTGCCAGGCTAAACCACCAACCGGCTGACCCCAGGGTGAACAACCCAAGGGTGAATCCGGCAAACACACCTTCGGCTGCTGCTCAGGCAAACAACCCGACCGCAGCGCCATCCACGACTCTGGCGACACCTCTGGTGTCTAACCAGAATACGGAGCCAGTGTCGACCATCGACCTCTCCTCTTTGAGGGCAGCAATGCCCGTACCTGCGGGACCCGGCCTGGAAGAAACCGGCTGGAGCCTGGTAAGGACAAAGAAGAGAGCGTCGAAAAAACCGAACCCGTCCAAGAAGACCCGTAACGCCAACAGGGCGAAAGCCCGAGTGGAAAGGCAAGCACGGTGTCTGACCTCGGGTGGAAGTAAGCGGCTTGAAGTCGCTGAAGGGCCCGAAGGGGCCCACGTTGCCCCCGCCAGTGATGTGCTGCCCCGAGGCGAAGACGAAAGTCAAGCCACGGGGAAGTGTACTCCTGTGGGGGCGCCACCTGCCAAGACGCCTGTAGCGGCCAAAGTACCCTCTAGGCAGGGTCAACCTGGACAGGGTAAACGGGCAAGACGAGCGACACGTGGAGGGAAACCTTCGAGTGAAACAAAGCCCGTCAAAAGAACTCGCCCGGACGAGTCTCGCACTCCCCAGGGCAGTGGCAAGCGATTCAAACCGCTGCCAAAGACCGGCTCCACGAGTTACTCCGACGCACTAAAGGCGAATGACCTTTGCGTCGCGGTCATGCTGGAGCCTTACCACGACCTCACCAAGGCACAGGCAGAGGACATCGAGGGCCAGCTGCAGGGCGTGCTAGATGAGGAGATCTTCTCGCCCGGCACGTCAAGCGCACCCGTCGCTGCGCCACAGTTTAGGGGCAAGGCCTTCTACAGTGAGGGCGCCCTTAAGATGTGGTGCAACGACGAATATGCCCTACAGTGGCTTCGCCGATCCCTGGCAAGGATCCCATCACCACGTGAAGGCACCAAACTGGTCGTCAGGAGGCAGTCTGAGATCCCGAGAAGGATCAAGGCTGGACTCCTGGTACCACAAATCGGACCAGATGATACACTGGTCCGTATACAAACGAGGCTAAAGTATCAGAATAGCCAGTACAATGTGGCCAACTGGGCCCTCTACCATGCCGAGGCGCAGGAGGAAAAGAAATGTCTCTTCCTAGTGCTCGGCATCCCAGAAGAGGACGTCGTGAAGCTCGGAAGGAGGCTAAAAGGGCTTAGGTTT